>BBSZ01010012.1:0-13938 GCA_000981365.1 Subanguina moxae
ACATCAATTTGAGAGCTGACGGTGCTATTTCCAATCGTCTCCCTATTGTTCTTTATGAAGTGAAAGTACCGATGAAATTTCAAGATGAGGTAGCAGAATTCGAAAATCAGCAAATCGGGACTTATGAATGCGGCGATAGCTATGGATTGGCTCGAAAAAGTTTTCGTTCCTCAAACCGAGAGTGGTTACGCTTTAATCATAGGTTTTGCATTCAATCATTTTCATCTATTTAAATTGAGCTTTCTATTGTGAATGAGCATTCGTTGAAAATTTATACTCTGCCTGCTGGTTCAACTTCTAAGCTTCAACCTGCTGATGTTTATTTTAACCGAACCTTCAAGCAATTCATTCGACTGGTAAGCGACAAAATTCGATGGCGCCATAAAGACTTCATTCTTTCAATTCGCAAAAACTTGTTGGGCCTCTTGGATATGGTCTACAACCAATTTAAAGCTCCGGTGTACAAGAACTTCCTGCTATATTCATGGTATCAAACTGGATTTTTACAGCAACATCCAGAGCCGTTTACAACTCCAATTCAACATTGCTTGAGATGGAAAAGAATCAAAAAATGTGACCTTAATTGCGAAAAGCTAGCATTTATGAAGTGTTCATATTGTAATTACTTCTATTGTTTCGAACATATTCTATTGCATAGGCACTGAAATGGTCGACTAAAAGTGTTTTAGTAAATTATTGTTAAAATTGAATATGTGTTAAACTTAAAAACGCAATTTTTCAGTGGGTAATGAGCGATGACAACGCTAAAAAAGTTCGATTGTAGTCACTTTGAATGTTGATTTTCCACAAATTTTTGTTCTGGTTCGCAAAAAGTGGATACACTAAAAGATTCAGCATGAAAAATGCTACAATTTGGTATATCACGCTTAGCTATAAGTGCGTGACCCACTGTTGATGCTCCCATGTAAGCGCCACTCAGCTTCTATTTTTCAAGATATTTAATTTTTTTACCAGAGTAGAAGCAATTATTGAAATTGTGCTCACAAATTTTTTTTTTAATGATCCAGTATTCTCCTTGCAGGGAAACGTGTGTTTATGATCACCCTTGTGAACATCAACACATCCCAGCTACTCTCCTCCTGGATTATCAATGCAGTAGTAGGAGAGCCGAATATTGTTAAAACCTATGAAATAGCTCTTCCACTATCTCAACTTTTACAAGATCAACTACTTCAAAAGGTATAAAATAGTCAATACTTATTTTTATAATGTTCAATTGTAGAAAATAGTGCTGGAAAATGCGTACAGCATTCCACAAACATTCAGAGTGCATACATCCAATGAAAACCTGGTGTCTTTGCACAAAGAATACTACCAATTAGAAGGTCTTTTGGAGAAAATGCATTTGCTAATTAGATGTTATGTTCTAATTTAGGCAATTCATCGTGCACAATCCAATTAAATTTCCACCCAGTTCAACTCAATAAATCTACAAATGTGCAGGTAAAGATTAATTTTCTTTTTTTGTAAAAGTAAGACATTTAGGGTTAGATTTATTTAAAGGTTAAACAAAAAATTTGGAAAATCTCGGTGCTTAAGAAAACATCTCCCGTCAAAAACTGGACAAAATATTCCCACAACTTTTCCTCTAACCTTTTAGCTACTCATTAATAAACCAGCTATACATTTGATAGCTAGTTCATTCGTGCACAAAATTATATTTTAAGTTATAACAATTTATCAAAACTCTTGGAAATTTAGACCTTTGAATGAAAAAACATCCAAAATTGACAAATTTTACAGTTTTTCGTTCAAGGTTCCAAAATTTTCAGGTTTTTCACAAATTTACTGGTTATTACATGGTATAATAAGTTTATTAATGAATAGTAAAAAGTTTGGAGAAAAAGTTACGAGATGTTTTGTCCTTGGCCGACAAAAATAAACCAAAATTAAAAAAGCGTATAAAAAAAACAATCATAAATGTAGTTCGATTCAATAAAAGTTATTTTAAGGTGCTGGTATTTATTGAAAATGCAGAAACGAACCAACAAGAAGAAGCTTATGCTATTAAAATTTTTTATAATGTTTGATTATAAGGCTCAAATTGAAATCTTCAGTCAAACTACCGATTTATCCCGTCAGCTTAATACATGAATTAATACTTGATTTAACAACCTTTTCTACAACTTTTTTTTTGAATATTGATCATCTCAGTACTTTTTCTATGGCTATTTTTTATTTTTTATTCAATGTGCAGCCCTGGATTTCCTCCTTCCAATGAGACATCAAATGACTTAATATTGTTGTAAAAAAGATTGTAGAAAAGGTTATTAAATCAAATAAGGAGTATTCTTCTGCTCCGACTTTTTACAACAACATCAAATTGTTGATATTTTATTGAAAAGAGGAGACCCAGGACTAGGCGTTTAATTAATTAGAAAACATATTTAAAAAGAGCCAAAATTATCACGTTTAAAAAGAGGTGACGGAGTAAATCAGTAATTTGTCGGGTGAAATTAGTTACACCCATTTAATTAAATGCAGGGAATGTATGTCGCTGAACAATATGTATCACAGGAATAAAAGTTATGAGCCTTTTTGTATGACTAGAATTGATGTGTTGTTCGGCTTGTTGATTTGGGACTTGTGGTTGTTGCTAAACTGTGGTCTCCATGCCTTGATTTCCTATCCAGGAGGGCTGAATTTGAGTAAAGTCTCTAAAATTGAGCCTTTCAAGTAATTTCATAGAGAAATATGGTAACAAACATAGCCTTGGACAATTTACTCTCATCAGAAGTCATGCCAAGAAGATTTTCTTTTTCCTCACTAGCATCTAATAAATCCTGAAATTGGGCATCAAATTTGCCCCACGTTCTCCTCTGGACAGGAGCTGAAGATGAAAGCCTCAGAATTGGTTTCTTATCAGGGCTGACAGTTGGGTGTCGAATGTGCACTCCATGGTCTACTTTAAAGTACTCCAGGTCTTGTTTTAATTTATTTAATTTGTTTGTTTGATTGACGGACACTGAGCGTTGCCGTCTTGGAAAGGTGGAATTAGTGTTGTTTGCTTTGAAAATAGGTTTGGATTGCCGTGGAGTTCTCAGAAACTGAAATAAAAGTAAATATTCAGTTCGAAGCTTTGACTATCAAAAATTACGCTATATTATGCTCTAATATTCTCTGTCGGCCACGGACAAAATAACTTCGCGCCAAAACATCGCCAAATGTCTTTAATGTATCGTGTATTAGGGCGTCGACAAAAGTGTTAGAATCCGATTGTTGTTATTTTTCATTTTGTTATTTTGACCCTAGAACATATTCATACCGAAAAATGAAGTCTTTTGCAAAAGAATTTAGCCAAATGACCTCTTGCCTTGGCCCCCAAGGTAAACTAATTCTGAGATGGCTTTTTGTGACTAAAAGATGAAATTGAACATAATTTTATTAACTGGGGCCTAGCGCATATAGGAACTCTGGTACGCATACATGTTTTATGCATCACTTTCGAGTGATTTATGTCTCAGGTATGTGTGTGCGTATCTCAGCCCCAAGCCTCCAAGCCCCCTACGCCTCTAAAGCTTGGAGGCCCCAGTCAACAAAAAAAAGCTTAACACTCAAAACAAACACGTACAATGAATAGAAGGAATCAAACAAGAGAAAACGACATCTGATGCAGAAATAAGTATATCTGAAACAAGGAAAAGGATTTGTCTGTATAATACAGCAGTGGCAATTTTTTTAGTTTTCATTGATTTCATATGCTGGAAAGTTGGTTTGACCTCCTGCATTAATCCTCCCCTGGCCAAAGTATATCCAATATTCGTCGCTTGTGATTTTACGGTAGAAAGACCAACCCTATTGGAGAGAAGGCTTGTTTAGAAAAGTCTATTAATGTAGTAATATTTGGACCGGATAACTTTGGACCGTACCCAAAATTTTGCATTAGACAAAAAAGGGCACGAAAAACACAACCCAACATTTAAATATCGAATTTCATATTTCTTCACAACGGAAGTTTATTTAAATGATTTTTTTTTTCGTTTGAAGTCGGTCGAATTTGTTGGCCCACCATGTATACTTTTTCGATTATTTTTAATTTAATTTTATTTAATCAACGGCAATGCTTTGTTTAGGAAAATAAGCATCTCCGTCCTTAGTGGGCTCAATGAAAGGAAAAAGGAAAAAATGTACTTTCTTAAAAAAACAATCTAGTTAAAGAAAACTTTAAAATTTTTTCAATACATTTTTCGAAAGTCGGCTTGCGGGGTTTGGCAAAAACTGCGGCCGAATCCCGCTCGTTATCATCTCTACTAAAGATGTTGAACTTTTGGGAAAATTATGAAAGCGAAATGTTTTTGTATGAGACTTAGTTAAGTGTCAAAATAACTTTGTCACTTTTCCCAACACTGCTTTAGAAGATGCGCATATAAAGAAAAAATCAGGCATGCACAAAAATAACTCACTAAATCAGTGGTTGCATATAGTTTCATGCGTTCGGCCTTACTTCTTTCCACAGCCTCTTGACGTTCTAAAAGGAGCAAAATGTTGTCGAAATACTGAGTGTCGTGCACCACAAGAGCCTTGTCTACCTTGTTCAAACAACAATTCAACAAAATTAACAGTAGAATGATTGAAAGGACAATAATAATCAGAGCAATGCTGTAGAGGCGCACATCATCCATTGCAAGCACTCATTTGTGGAAATCGCAGAAAATAGTTGGACAATTTTAGCTTTTGAGTGTAATATTTTCGGCTAAAATGATATTAAGTGGATTAATTTCAACCGCAATGTTCTTTGAGATGGGGAAGATGAAAGAAAGTGTTAAGAAGGGAAGTGAATTGGGCAAGTGGGTGCGCAATATAGAGATAGGAAATATTTAAACACTAAATGGAAAAGAATGGTAGAGCACGTTGAATAAAAAGAAGAAAGTGAGGCAATTGCAAAGTACTGCATACAAATCGATACCGTCTCAAGGATCTCTTTGGTTACTTCCTTATTCCACACACAATCGATTTTTTAAATGCTTTTTTGCTTAGAATTAAAATTGAGATCAATTAAAACACATTAAAGGGCTTTGCATACTAGGGGGTATAACCCCGTAACGCCAATATTTTTTATGCAAAAGATAAAAGTAAAAATTAATTACTATCAATTAAATGTCATCCTCTCGCCGCCAACAAGGTCACCATTAATACAAAGGTGATTGATACTCACCCAAATACACAAACACATTGGTACAATTACTGCATCACATTCATCCAACAAACAAATACAACAAGTAGTAGCACAGACTAGCGCTTATTTTTAGAGAAGGTCATTCATGAGTGATTGGCAAGTTGTCATATTCTTGTTTCTCCTACTTCAATCCATACTTATTGTGCAACCTTGGCTGTATTGTCCGTAACAGTGTGCTACTGCGGAAACAACTCCTATTCATCATGTTTTTTAAGCCTTTTGTTTGCCTAAAGCAGCATGGAAACAAGAAAGCAGACAAAAGTGTAGTCGATGGTTTTTAACAAAGAGACTGGGAAAATTAGTGTATCGTTTTTGTAAAAAAATCTCTAAATTTAGAGCCTTATCAAAGCAAATTATTTTTTAAAACTGTTAGGGGCATACTACTTGCTGATGAGAGTATTTTTTGGATTTCAAAAAGGCGGGCAACAGGATATAAAAAAACTGTTTCGCTAACACGAGCAGCAGTGAAAACGATGTTATAATCAAATACTGCTCTTTAATAGTTCTTTAATCCAAGCCAAACACTAAAATTACTTACTCTAAATTAAGAACAGCGATCATTACACGAAAGTGACACTAAGTGTTGAAAAATGAACAAAAATACGAAGCTCTTTATTCGCGGCACAAACACATGGAGATCAATCTCATCATATAATGAGAGTGCACAAACTAAACAATCTGTCAAGAATTTATAAACTAAAAACTTCTTCACTACTGCTTATTTTCTTCCTTCTTGGCATCGCACGCTATCGGCGGAATTGTCGACGATGGCTGGTTCAAAGAACAGTCCTGACTGGTAAACGCAGATAGACTGGCATAACTAGACTGACTGCCGGAAGTAGGATGACTGGCAAAGGAGCGACTAGAAACAGACTAATCGCACGAAGAGCCTAAAGAGCTTGACCGAAAGCTGAAAATCAGAACAAAAGAAAAGGATACCAGAAGGCGAGAGCTAGAAGACGACAGAAAAGAGAGCCAGACTTTAGGAGCTTTAAGATTTAAGCTTTAGGATTCTTTTTAAATGACACAAAATGGAATAAACAACTCAGCCACAATCACGATGTCGACTTCATAGTAAGCTACGGTTGAAGAGTTGCTCAATGGCGAATTGTTAGTTGCCTCTAAAAACAAACAAAACTAAGTCAAATTTAATATGTTCATAAAAATCAATGTACTTACCCTCTGAGATTTTGATATCAATGCATTTGCATTTTCTTGCACACAAGTAGACAAACCAAGCTTGAGCTTTTCTCAAACAACTAAGATTAGAACTTAAGTTAAGCAAATGTGAAAACTATGAAACGATTTATTAATAAAGATTTTATTCATTTTGGTCGCTAGCTAGTAATTTTTAGACACTGTCTTTATCTTAGTCAAAACATTCTGCATAGCATTTATAGCGTTTTCTTAACTCGCACGAGCTCTTTCGATTGCACTATTTCGATTTTTCTTAAGCTTCCAAAAATCTCAATTCCCGATTTGTAGATGGCTGAAAAATAGTAATCCTTGAGGTTTTTCGGGAATTTGAAAGATTGAAAAGTAAACGTAACGCCAATTGCTATTTTTATAAATCTCAAAACATAATTTACTCACAAAAAAAAATAAGATAAACTATAAAAATCTCCCCGTTTAGCTCTTTGTTTGTACATATTTTTGGGTGAATGAAAAGAAAAGCTTGGAGTCTCACTTCTTCCACCTGTGCAGCTGCTTCTTTCAGGTATATATTTTTCATCTGTTAAATTCTTAATAATAATAATAATAAAATTGCAGCTTGTCATGGTTTGCTTGGCAAAGAGAGGAGCCTTCTTCAACAGCTACAGCCAGCCTAATTCAAAAAGTGACGGGTCAACCAAGTGTAGCTAGTTCTTCTAAACATTTAAGTGATCTCAAAAACTTGAGCTTAAAAGGTGACCGGGAGTATTTAGTCAACTACCTCGGCAAAAAGTTCGCTCAGCTAGATTGGATTAAACTGGCATTTGAAGGCAGTGAATTGCTGCAATACTACCAGCCATCTAAAGATTGGGCTAAAGATCAGCAAATAAGTGACGAAGATGTATATATGTTGCTCCACCAACTAGAACTAGACTCTAAATGGGACTTGGCCAAAAGCTGGTACTTTCACAAGGTGTGCAGTGAGGAGGACTTGCAGTGCCAGGAGGCTTTACTAGCCACAAAAAGCTCTTCAAACAGCAACTCTGAGCGATTGACTAAACTACTGACCAAGTTGCTCTACAGAAGCGAGTTTGATGTGTGTCACAAGCTACTGGATCAGGACATTCTCCACATTCTCTACCGGCTGCTCACCCATGTACAGTCTTCGAGTAAAGCAATCTCTTTGTTATCCCTCAAGATACTTTCCAATCTGGCAGAAAATTCCAAACAAGCGGCTCAACAGATTTCTGAGTGTTCCCTTTTGCCTCTTTTGGCTTCTATGATCAACCACCCAGTTAATGAAGAAGAAGGCATTTTAGCTCACAAAGTGGTCGTGAATATGCTTTACAATTTGGAGATTATCTCTTACAAGCTCCCGCCGGATATTTATGAGCTGTACAGTCCTCCTCTGGAGCAACCTCCAGAGCTAGATATAATCTTTGTGCATGGCTTGCGGGGCACTGCCTTCAGAACTTGGCGGCAGAAAGAGCGGCTTGGCCAGAAAACCACTTTGTTCTGGCCTAGAGTAGGTTTTTTTCTATTTTTTTTTTCATAAAAAGACCAAAATTAAAGGAATGGTTGCCCGGTGACCTTTCATCTCCTATCCGCATTATAGCCATTGATTACTCATCGAGGTTCTTTCGTCTAGGCACAATGCTTGACACTATAGAGAGTAGAAGCAAACGCTTTCAACGCAAATTCACTCAAGCTGGTGTTGGACAGAGACCGCTTGTTTTTATCTGCCACAGCATGGGAGGTTTGCTGGTCAAACACTTGCTAGTAGGTAATTGCTTTAAAGGCAATGCAGCCCCTAAAAAATCCGGGTTTTTTTGCCTTAATACCACAATTTGATTTTTTTTATTTTTCAAGCAAAAAGAGCAAGCAAAATACGGATATATAGTCATTTCGCAAATTTAAGAATTCTCCTATTCTTGTGAAACATTCCAGAAACAGCAACGGGTGAGACCAAAGGTAATTTTTTGTCAAAAATTAATTTTCTCTCATAAGTGGGACCAAATATTTACTTAATTACACGCTAAAAAAGTTTCGATAAAATGAGACCTCGAGAAATGGTTCAGATCAGGGCTTAAGGTTTTTCCAGAATGTACACCCAGTCTCACCCAATGAAAAATAGATCATCAGCATGGAAGCGAAAAAAAAATTAGGTAGACCTCGAAAGGAATAGCGACTCTACTGGATTAAAACGTAAAATTTAAAAAGTATATAAGATTTGGAGACCCGAAAATAAACATATTTCTTAGAAATAAGCACATCTGGAAGGCTTCATTAATCTTTGAGCCCTATTAAAGAATCGGGCCCACGCTATATTATATGCTTTGCAATGTTCTCAGGAAAGCGTGGTAAAACAAGCAATCAAACAAAACGGCACACACTTATTTATTAACCCAATAGATTATCTCGTAAAATTTACAAAATTTCAACGAGTTAAAGAAATGAAAGATGTGCTATTAATTTTAGGACGTTAAGCCTAGGCTACGATGGTAGCATTTGGTTGTAGCGTTTAGCCCTATGGCCAAAATGAGGACTGATTTGCTGATTTTTTCGAAAGAAATTGGCTCGTATACATCATATATAATTTTAGGATATGTATAAAAATTTTAAGAGCCAATTTCTCTCGAAAAAGTCGAAATATTAGTTCTCATTTTGGTTATACTCAACTATACTTCAGCAAGCCCGCTTTTTTTTATTTAGAAGTTTTCATATTTTTAGACAATGAAGAGCTGCGGTCCAAAACTGTAGGCGTATTATTTATGGCAACACCACACAAAGGGAGTCCTGTAGCCACTTCATATTCTTACAGCCTTCTCCGCCCTTCAGATGATGTGAGATTGCTGACAGAAGAGAGCGAAGTAAACAGAGAACTGCATGCCAACTTCAACCAGGTGATGCACCAAATACCCCTCTTTGTTACTATCTTAGAGACAAAAAAAACTAAAATATTGGGCAAATGGAGAGTGGTAGTGCCCTGTGACTCTGCAGTATTTGGCCAGGGAAGTGTATATCACGTAGACGCTCATCATCATGGTAAATTTCATAAACTTTAACGAATACTAATTTTTTTAGATGTTTGCAAACCGGAAGACAAAGAATCTGCTTCGTATAGAATAGTTCTAAACTTTCTTAGAGATGCTCTTAGACATGTGTGAAAACACAGAAGTTTACGCTAGAAATTCCAAAAAAATCCCACTTGTATATCAACCTTAATTATCAGATATTAGTCAGATAAAATATGCAATATACAGATAAAAATGTTGATGTGCATTCGGTTGACACTGAATGGTCACAAAAAAACCAGTTCCTGGTCTAAGTTTCGCGTCAAATCTAGCCAGAAACAAAAGTCATCTTAGGCCTAGCGTATCATTTTTGAAAAATTAACTCGATTTTCCCGCAATCCATCCACCAAGCCATGTTTCGAGTTCATCTTCAGTCTCAATTTAGAGCGTTTGCCAAAGCCCAAAAGAGATGAAAATCCGAAGGGGCTAAGTCCGGAGAGTATAGAGGATGGACAAGAACTTCCCAGCCTAGCTCTTCCAATTTAGCCTTTGAGATGTTTGCTGTGTGAGGACGGGTATCGTCGTGGAGGAGCACCACTTTATGGCGAAGATTTGCATCGCTTTCTTTGATAGCCTCATTCACACGCTCTAATTAGTCGCAGTAAAGCTCAGCAGTGATTGTTTGATTGCAGGGAAGGACTTCGTAATGGATGACACCCTTTCGGTTTCACCAAATGCATAAATAATTGCGGATATTTTCGATCAAGTATAGTATGTGGCACGTGTCCGTCACGCTTTTTTTTTGTTTGTGGAGACCGTTATGTGCAACTTTTTGAAAGGGACTTGGTTTTACGATCTCATAAAAGGCAAAACTACATTCCAAGGCTCTCGAATGAGCACAAACTTGCATATTCGAAAATGAGTATAAGTGGTCGAAGTGCTGTCCACAAGCCGAGTGATTGGAATTTTAAAAATCAGCTTTTTGCTTTTGGAGAACGTTATGTCCAATTTTTTCATTAATGTACGAAACGCAACTTTGATGAGTGATCTATGGCCCAATCAAACCTTTTCGAGTCTATTTTTGTCTTTGTTTAAGCTCGTATGGGCTCAGCTAAATAAAGACGTGTTTTGCTCCCTTTGAGTTTACATCCCACCGAGGTGGCAATAGAAATAGACCATTTACCTGAAACACTGGGTCTTGGCCTAATTCTTTACTGAAGTATTCTAAAGATGGTTTGACCGGGATCGATCACCGTTTTGTATGATGCTTTAAAGTTTTCGAAAAATCGAAAAATACCTTCTTTAAAATACTCTAATTAGTACAGGAAAGAGGTTTTCAAAGCCTGTAAGAAAAAAAAATCACATCAAGTGAAGATCTACTTGGTCTGATTGGTGCACGGATTAAACAGTTAATTTACATCTTATTATTCATAATATTATTCATCTTATCTTAAACAAATTAAAGTTGACTAAAACGATTTTGAAAACACAGAAAAGCAGCTGAAAGTTGAATTGAACTGAGCTGTGTTTCATCCCTATTTACATACATAGATTTAATCAACGAGCATTCATTCTTCCAAATGTTTATAAAAGCATAAGCTTTTTTGTAGTAAACAATTTCACAACTTTTTAAAACTTTATTTCGCTTCAACATTTCTTTTCAAACCTCTAAAACATATAGATTTTCCTTCTCTAAGTAATGGCAGATATGCTATTTGATTTCGGAAGTAACGTCGAGAAAATTGTAGCAGCTACTGTTGATATCATCCAAAATGTGACAGCTAGTGTGACTGAAATTGTCGCCTCTCTGGCTGTCAACACTGCGAAAGCTGTCAGACTCATTTTTGCAGCGATTAAGCATCTGTCCGGCACTGGAAAACATTAGAAGGCCAGCTAAACTATTCCTATTTAGACGTGAATTTAGTTCTTTGCTTTGTTTAAATCAGGATTACCAAGTGTAGAGAGTATCCCAAGAAATATGGTCACTTTTAAACAGCCATAGCCATTTTCTTACCCATTTTTTTAACGGCTTTTTACTAAACTCGCAACAAGAATTTTTTTGGTTTATCTTGTCAAAATAGTGGAAGGTTCCCACCCTATTTTTACCATGTTTTTTTTATGTAGTCGGGCAATATGATCTTTAGAATGTGTTAAATATGTGGATATGGTTAAGCTTTAGTAGGTGCGAATTCGCAATACATTGGCTATCCAAATACTCTCCAGACTTGGTCTACTTTGGTCTTTCAAGTTAAAATATCAATTTTCGATCGAATTTTTTCCGAAAAACGGTCTTCCCATAATTTTATTGCCTTTTATTTGCGTTTTAGTCGCCAAAACGTAAAAAAAGAAATAAAAACGCGCTTTTGGGCGAGTATACTAATAGAAAGTTTAGCCAAAAACCGTGTGGTAAAAATCATTCAGAAAAAAAAGTTGTGGGCATTTCAGAGTGACCGTATTGCTCAGGATGGCCTGTGCTTATTCACCAAAACTATTTTACATTTTTGAAACTTTTTCACCAAAAAAATTCTTTGGCACTGAAAAACCAATGCAAACTGAATATTTTGTGAAATACCGCTAAAAACCTGTTTAATAATTAACATTATCATTTCCGTTTTAATGAGAAAACATTATTTAAGCTTGTGATCTCCACTGCTTTATTCATTTTTTTATCGACATATTATGTATTTATGTTACAATAAAACTTCGATTTAACATACACATTAGAGGTAACACTGATCCTACCTTTACAATCGTTGCAATATACATACAATAAAAACGATAATGAAATTTGGTACATATCTTTTATAGGGCCCGGTTTTTGAAAAAAAAATTGAAAAATATTTTCGGCATCTAACAGTTTCTTCCAAAATCATCCAAGAATTTCGTTGATCCTGATAGCGGGGCAAATACAAATACGGTTGAAAGAATGTGGAGATCCTCGAAGAAGCGCAATAAGATGCAAAGTGGGGCTGTGAGACATCACCTAACCGCTTATCTTAAGGAATTTTGGTGGAGAAACATCATCAAGGAAAAGGATTCATTTGAAGAGTTGTTGGATGCTATCACCGACTTATATGAACCAAGGAAAAAACAAGAATAGATTTGTTAGATGTTTTTCTTAAATATTTGTTATGTTTGTCTGAGTTATCGTAGCAATTAAATCGACTGTTTGACTGGAGAGAAGTGTCTGCCTTGTACTCCAACCTATACGTCTGTGGGTTGCCTTGTTCTATTTGACTTCTCTTCTCCTATTCTATTTAATTGATTGTGCATACTGCAATTTGTGGTAAGAGTGTCTCTTAGTAGATGCTCGATACTGTTGTCTTTTTACGGAATAGTTCGTAAAAAACAAGCCTGTACGGGAGTAATAATCCACCTAAAAAAGGGATCTCATTAATTAATTAATTAATCTCATTAATCTTATCATTAAGGGATCACTTAATCTCTTAATTAATTTATCGTTAATCCCCTAGTCGTTTTTGAGTGGTTTGGCTACTCAATTTAGTCAAATAAAAAAACTAGAAATTGAACTGACCTGTGGCTTCTTACCCCTTGGCGAAACAATATGCAAATACCACTTTAAAAGTCTTTTTAGCCGTATTTTTTATACGAAAAGCACGCAAAAAGCACTTATTTCACAACATAAACAACTAGCGGTCGAAAAAGTGACTCGAGTACCGGGTTTTTGCACTGTTTCTAGAAATTATCGTTTTGAACTTCGAGTTCTTGAGCCCAGGAGTGTGCATAGACTTTGAGTGTTTGAGCCCGAGTACTTGGAGTGGGCTCCAAGTACTAAATAATTTTAAGACTCGATAACTCCTTACGCTTTTTATCCAAGGAATCTTAATAATAAAAACCTTAATAATAAAAATGATACTTTTGGCGCCAATTCATAATTTTTAAATCAGAAAATTTCTAAGTATTAAATAAAGAAAAGGCTGCAAAGACTTATTTGCCAACCCAATACATACGTACGACTTAAAAACCAACGCCAAAAACAGCGCCGGGCCTCAAAAATTCCAGCGCCAACAAGCTTTTAGAGAGCCGGCTCCGTTTTCTGCAAAACTTTTCAAAGATAGTAAATATTTTTCAGCAAAAATTTATCATCTATTATTGTCCAAAGCCATGTTCTTTCTTCAACCACAAACACACACGTGCTTTCGCAACAGAAAATCCCAAAAAATATTGACAACTCAAGTTTATTTTCAGGTTGTTCAACCAGCTGTTGTTTTGCTGGCATCAAACAACCCAAAAGTTGGCTAATTGCCATGATCATGTGTATTCTTATTCCCTCAAAACTATCAATATAACGTTTTAGAGAGCTCTGTTTGTGAAATATCATCCGTCTTTAAGTTAATGTGGATTTAGTAAGGTGGTTGAGCAGAAAAACAAATTCTTCTTTATCAATCTTGCCTGGAATTTGTGTTACTGCTGCCCAGTGGGAAAGAAGAAACAGGTGTTTCCTCCACTAAATTGGGATACTTTGTTGTTTGCAGTAGATGGGCTATCTTCTCTGGAGGGTCAGTTGTGTTTCATCGTTATTGAACAGCACATTTTGTAGCTCTTTTACTAGCT
>BBSZ01010013.1:0-24965 GCA_000981365.1 Subanguina moxae
CACTTCCATCAGCAGATTTTTCCACATTTGCCTGTAAAAAGACAGACAAATAATGGATGTGGAGACGGAAACTGCATAAAGTGACAGTGCCCATCGCTGTATGTCTAGTAGTGGTGCAGTGGGTAAGTGTTGCATTATTCATTGTTATAGAGATACTAGGTTAAAAGCCGCCTTTAGCCTGTATCACTAACTCCATAATTTGCATGTAATGTTGAATAGTTTTGAGGGGAAATTTTTAAACTGAGGTCAAAATAATTCATTTTTTATCCACTGCACCATCAATCTTTCTAAGACCAATATGAGACTAATTCGACTGAAAAGAAAGTACTCAAGACTGAAAATTGCAGAAATCAAATTTTTAGCAATATTTTCAAAAAATATTCTAGAAAAAAAGAGGCAAATTGAAGTCGAAAAAATTCAAACTTCCCTCTGCGACCAGATATCTTTGCAGCAAAGACTAATTTTTAATCAGTGTTTTAGTCTTTTTCTGTTTTATTTGTATCACTCCACCTCTGCTTGTTGTTCTCCAGTGATTGGCCCTTTAGTGTTTTCCTCGGAGACTCCACTTGAATTGGCAGCAGCGGCAGCGGATTCCCCAGTGGTAGTAGTGTCTTCAGTGGTGTTTTCCGACAACCCAGACCCCAGAGGAAACGGTTCCGCATCAATAGCAGCTAGTTTGGCAGCCAGTTGGTCCTTCAGACGTTGCTCCATCTCCGCAAAAGCAGTGGGAGAGGGCATCAGACCAGAGCTAGTGTCTGGCAACATCAGCACCACAGAGTCAACGCGATTTCGCTCAGCTCGGTAGTAATGCAGGTGCACCATCTTGTACCTATGTAATTTGTCAGAAAACATGTTCACAAAAGGCTTTATAATATAGATAAAAAACAGCATAGTGTCTGTTGTATGTGGTTGGACATCATCTCTGTTTTTTTTTGAACATTTGTTGGAAAAGCCAATTTTAGTCAGTAAAAATGTTGGCTTTTTTGTGAATCAATGGTAAAATGACCATGAGTAATTATTGAGAAAAGAGAATTACCATTTGGAGCAAGACGAGAGATCCACTCCAACCAAAGAGCGAGTGGTGCGCACAGCTGTGTTGACCAGTGTTTGTGGATCCATTGGGTTCTCACCATCTAAAGAGGGAGACCAGGCTCCTCCAATGCCCATCAACTCACTTTTGCCCCGAGTACCTGCAATGGAAAGATACGATAGGTTTTATTGTGTTTACATGCATAATGCTTAAAAATATCTCAGCGTCTAATCCACCAGCAACTAAGAGAAACAAAGACCCACCCACTAGAAGACTCAAGTTTTTGAGCACAGACTGGGTCTCTCCAAACTCGTCAATGCTTCCATCCGGCAAAAGACCGTAGACTTTTTGGCGAAGAGCAGATTGACCGGGCTGTGCCAGCAATAGGACCTGCAAAATTGGGAATTTTGAAAAAGCAGAAATAAAGGTAAAACTGATTTTTTCTAGAGATCTGTACAGGCTTTTCGAGAGTTTGTAAAATGGAATTTTATTAACACGTTTTAGTTCCAGATTTAGTTGCTATAAGTTTTTCCAACAGCGTTAAATACATCATGTGGAGCAGGAAAAAGTTGTTGGTACTAAAAGTAGCCATGAAAAGATCACTTTAAGACTCTGGAATTATTGATTTTTGTTCTGGTTCAGATATGCCACCTGCTTACCTTGACCACATATCGAGGATCAGCATCTGGAGGGTTTTCCTCTATCAAGTCCACCCCATCCAAGTCCACATCCTTGTGCAGCACAGTGTAGCTAATAGGGTGAGTAGAGAACTTGATGGGCTCATCCAATTGAATGGACTTTAGCCAGGACATGTCACATCGAATGAAGTCAGAGGGCACGTACATGGTATTGTAGCGCTTGTGCAAGTCCTTGTACTTGAGTTCACTACTATAAAAAGCAAAAGCTTATTTCTCGGAAAGCTGTCTTTTTCCT
Source organism: Subanguina moxae (assembly GCA_000981365.1). NCBI lineage: Eukaryota > Metazoa > Nematoda > Chromadorea > Rhabditida > Anguinidae > Subanguina > Subanguina moxae. The sequence goes on from BBSZ01010013.1 coordinate 1,964, forward strand.
ACTCACCTCTGATGAATTGGCTTGGGAATGTAGCACTGGTAGCGAGGAATGATGCGTTGACGGCGACGAACCGGCGACTTCTCATCTCGTCTGGAGGCTGTGGGAGACCTAGTTCTACTCTCTCGGTCTCGCTTGGTGCCGAATTCTTTTGTACGAAGAGGACTGCGAGAACGCATACGCATGATTGGGGAGCGACGAGCTGCAATTAAAAAATGAAATAAGATGCGCTTTTTACTAACAAAGACTCACAAGCAGGAGGAGAAAATCGACGAAGGCGATTTCTGTCTGCAGCACTGCTCACTTGAAGACCCCCTCGACTGTCATTGATCTGAGTAGACCATCGATTGGAAGTGGATCCAAGAGTAGATGCCCCTCGGGAAGAGTACTGCTGAGAATAATGGATGATATCTTGCTGTTGAGCTATCTGGATACGATAAGCGTTCCACTTGAAGGGCATGGAAGGATTAAAACTGGCTTCCACTATCACGCGCTCACCCACTCGGGGCATGGCTCCACGGACAACACTGAAAAATATGGAGGAATTAGAAGTGATCTTAGGTAAAACAGTGCTGGATGAGAGTTTATATGCTTCAGATAGTATCAGAAACTGAATTTCGGCAGCCTTTAGTTGGCTTGCTTCCACGCATATGTTTTACAAAATCTTGATAACAATATTTTTAAAATTTAAGCCATATAATCGTGTAATTAAAAAGATTATATTTATAAACACAAAAGCGAAAAAACCAACCTCGTTTGGAAGAAGACGTCCTCGTCCACAAACCCATAGGTTTCCATCAGTTTCGTGACAGTGCCCAGAAAAGTCTTTTGGTTGTTGACAGGTGGAGGGGAGGGCTGTCGGACAAGAGCACGTTGAGCCAGCACACTGCTCATGTTGTTGGAGAAAGCAGCCTGGTTGACTAGAGCATTCACACCCAAACCTCCATAAGTTTGACTGTTCAAACCCAACTGGCTGGTGAACAAATTGGGATTGAGTTGCTGGTTAGGAACAGAGCCTGCAATTTTGAGAAAAAAAAATCAAAAAAGGACAAGAAACTTTTTATTCAAAAATCTAACCAGTTGGACGACCCCAAGCGGACTTTTGACCATAGGACATTTTGAAGTAGCTTAATAACCTGAAAATCATTAAGAAAATTATAATTTTTAACTTGAAATTAATACACATGTTTAATCTAAGTATGAAATCTAAAACGATTATTTTGTGAGAAAATCGTAAATGATGAATACTTAGAACATATACTATAGCTTCGCAAACAGTATCTTATCGGTGTGGGACAAGTTGATAAAGGGTGCGAGACTAAAATAGTTTTAAATGCAGATAATGGGCAACTTTAATGTGCTGCTGATATTGTATTACAACGGATGCCAGAACAAGGTTACGGGATCTTCTTTTGACTGAGAAGATGCTTCGGAAAAAAAACAAGGATCTTGGTCAAAAACGCCAAGAAGATGGAACTCTGACGGAGCTAAATTGAGAGAGCATGGCGGATTGGGCTTCTTTTCCAGTGAGGCTGGTGTTACACGCTTTTTTCTAAGAGCGGGTGACGTGAAAACGTCGGACGAGAATATTTATGATTTGAGACTGGGAAATATTGATGGTTTCGTAATACACACTTTCTAAGCCATTTGCAGCTATTTATAAAAGTAAAAACACATGAATATCTAAAATAGTTTACATAAATGTATAAATATAAGTGGGAATAAATGAGCAGTGATCAGTGCTTTCTTTTTAGTGGTAATATACTCCAAGATTTTTCCAGCTCATTAAAATAAGTTGATGTTATGAATTCTCGATCATTCTTGTAAGCTGCTTCGACAGATCCATTGTTATTCCCTTCCTCATTTACTCTTGATGAAGGAAAGATCTTGAGCACTTTGCATACATCTCTTCTGACTACATTTCGAAGTGGCAAATAATTGAAGGTGATATAGATTATGAAAAACATTTGGTAGGCGTCTGCCATCATGTATAAAATCTAAAATGGAGCAGTTAGAAAAGATTATTAAAGGGAGCTTTATGCCTGCAGTAAAAGCTGGACAAAAGTGTCGTGTTCTCCATCTCTCAACATGAGGTAAGTCGTGTAGACAGATAGCAAAACACCAGGCACACAGAACAAGGCATAACCACTGATGGCTGGAGCTAATGCCTTGGTTGTGATCATGTTCTCATTGTACTGCAAATGAAAATTAGTTTCTGGTGTTCTATTTAAAGGGTATACTTGATAGCGAGAAGAAAGGGTATCACCAGCCAAACACTTTCTTTGCTTTTTATTATGCTTGTAGAGCCGAATTATGACCTTAATTTTTTTTATTTATATCTATATTTAATCTTTCATTTCAGTTTATTACTTCTGTTTTATCATCTATTTCTTCTATTTCTATTCTCTTTACATAAAGAACCATGCTCGTTGAAGACAATGGAAATCAGGATGAGACTTTTCTCTTCCGTCTAACAAAATACTCTTTTGTGTTCTTAAAATTTTTTAGGCAACACAAAAGAGTATATGGATAGTAAAAAGAGAAGTGCCGCTTCTGCATTCGAATTTGGGCGATTTTCATTACGTTCAACAGGTACGTTTAACAAGTTACTTTAACATGTTTTTGCCTTAGACGGTCTTAATTAGACGGTTCTGCGCTAGCAAAGCCTTATCTACATTAACTTTTTTGTAAGTTGTGTCTTAAACTTTCCTGAGCAATTTTAATACGCGAAAGCGATAAAACATATGTTCTGCCATTTATCTACATAGAAAGTAATTTTCAGAAAAATTACAAGTCTAAATGTCTGATGTTTATTTTTGATTTTAATAAAAAAAAAAGAACTTCACGCAAATCGTACTTTGGCTTAAGTTACTATTAATATAAAAAAAATTAAGAGCGCTTTAAAGCTTAACAGAGGGGATGGTGACAAAATCCAGCTAGGACAAAATTCAGCCTAGGACAAAACCCAGCCGGACATAATACAGCCGGACATAATACAGCCAAAAACATTATTTCGTTCCCTTTACAATCTGTTATACCAGATAAGTGTTGCAGGTCCCGTATTTTTAAGCTTCAAAAAAATAAATCCCGTTCTTCACTCAATTATAATCTTTTATCTTTTTAATAACAAATGACTATGTAATCTTCATTCCTTATAGCAGTAGCAGCAACACGAGACGGATTTGATTCGCAACTGGCTGTATTATGTCCGGCTGTATTATGTCCGGCTGTATTATGTCCGGCTGTATTATGTCCGGCTGTACTATGTCCGGTTGTATTATGTCCGGCTGTATTATGTCCGGCTGGGTTTTGTCCTAGGCTGGATTTTGTCCTAGCTGGATTTTGTCCTAGCTGGATTTTGTCCAATTCCCTAACAGAGTATTCTAAGTAGGAAAAATAGGACGACTTAGAGCGCTAACTTAAAGTGGTCAAACAGATGCGCATAACAAATAAAGTCTCACCAAAGATCCGCTGAAACAGCAAACAGAAGCTGTAATCCAAGCTAATGGATATAATTGTGGATGTAAATGGACAGCAAAACATGAATCTGTGCTAGTCCACAGATCAAAGTTGCCCATTCTAATGTCGTAAACAAAACCACCTATTGAAACAAACACTCCAATTAAAATCTGTAAAGCCACATTTAAAAGGGTCAAACGCGAGCAAACCTACCGTGAAAACAAGAATCAGCAATCCAATACCATGACTCCTCATTTCATAATTGTCTTTTAGCAAAGTGGCTAGCCATCGTTCAACGGCAATATTCACGATAGTAATGACACATGAAAATATGCTAGCTCCATTAAAGACGCCAATGAGCACACACAAAATGTTGGTCACTATTCTCGGCTTTTCCGCATAGCCCACGTTTATGAAGTCAGCAATTCGGGTAGTGAAAATGACTGTATATTGCAAGGCAATTGAGCACTAAAAATGATTTCTGGTATGTTTCTTTTTTTAATGAAAGTTACATTTTACAAACCAAGCCTTTTTCTTGAGAGACTTTGTTTTAAAAATGCAACATTTTTGATTCTTATTGCATTGATCGTTGATTCGTATTGCAGGGCGTCCCAAGATTTAAATGTCTTTAGAGCCTTGGTCACAATGGACGCATATGTTAGGAAGAAGATGCAGATAAAATTTTTTGAATTGATCGTTTATTGTGTGTTACCTACAAGCAAGACTTATAAGAAAACTTTTACCAATTGTATCCTCAGGTTTACGTGAATAAGAGGTATTCTGCTGAGTCTTTGCACAAAGTATATGGAGCTAACCAAAGAAATAGCATTGTATATCCATTCTATTATCTATAACTTTTCAAATCATTATTAAGAAGTTTTCAGTTATTTGGATACTTTTAATCTAGGTGAATTGAAATAACACCAAAGACTTACTAATAGCATAAAATGTGTTCTCTCTAAAGCAGAATATTGGTAAGAACTTTTATTCATAAGTGAAGGGATAACTCTGTCAAATCTTAAATGCAAAATAATTACAAATAACACGCATGCTTTTTCACAAAAAAATCCAATAAAAATAATTTAACAATTAAAACGCATAAGATGGTTAAACTCTAGTTCTTGAAAAGAAGCTCAGGCTCCTAATGAGTTACAGCCGTCAATTGCTCACTCTCTAATAGCTTTGACAATAATTTTTCTCTATCTTTATCAACTAGATGAGGCTAATAAGCATACGTTTTGGGAGGAGTGGTGCTCTATTAAGCAAACAATTAATATCTGTACACTATCTCTAATACCACTTAGTTGGCATATTCACAAATAATAATGAATAGAAGGATGTTGTATAACTTTAGGGAAATAACTTTTTAGTGAAAAAATTTACACGTAGAACTTTAAATAAGTTTTATGAAAAGTTTCCATTGCAGAAATAAAATGTATGCTGTCCTTATTTTGAAAACAGAAAAAGCAAATAACTTTGTTAACTGTTGCTCTACCTTTCTTTTTGTTTTTAGAACAAGTTTTTTGAGCAAAGTATCTTTTAGCTTAATACAGTAAATACAGTATTAGCTGATCAAGTTGATCTTTGTTACTTTTGAACATTTATACAACCCAGCTCGCTCACATGTTTGTATGTTTTGTCCAGATTTGACTACACTGCTCTTTATTATAACAATATCATTTTGACTCCATTACAATATAAAGCGCCCCACTTTTGTTCAGAAGCATGTTTTAACAGCTTTAGATCAATTCATCAAAAAGCTCAAATTTACATAGATCACATAACCTTTTTTTTTAATTTGTATTACTTTTCGAGATGTTATTCGTATGTTTAAAGACCCGGTTAAATTAGATGTCGGTTAAATTGCGTCTTAGCAAAAGGCGTTTTTCTTGAGAATTTGGCTGCTTTGCGGCCAAATACATCAAGCAGCTTTTTTGGCATTTGCTTAAAATATTCCATGTATAAAATTTTGCAGCGCTACTTTTTCTTTTGAATGAGGTGTATATGAGCATGACTTAAATTATTGTGCCGATACTGTTCATAATGAGTGACTTTTCGTCAAAAAATTCAATCATCTTCAGCCAGATAGCAGATTTAAAGACAGAAATCTATTAGAAAAAAAAAAAACTTATGCAAATTTAATTATTTCAGCGTTCCGCAACTAATTTTATTTTCACTAAGCACAGAAATGATGACACATACAATAAAATATGTATGAAATCATTTTAGCTAGCTTACTTTCTTGTTAATAGACGCGCAATTCAGAGTTTGAAACCAGGTGAGAAGACATACAGCTAACCACATGTGCCTTAGGAGTGCAAGAACCACGCTGAAAAGGACACAATATTTTAAAAAAAGCAAATCCAAAATTATGGGTAGACGTGGAAAACATATTCAAAATCCACCTGAACATCGAAAACATTGCTCTCTGGGCACACCAATTCAATGATCATTTTGTTTTTGCATTTGAAATAGTGGGGGCTACAAGGACGGGCATACACTCCAGGTGCCAAAGTCGCGCATGGGTCACCACCTTAAATAATAGCTTTCAAGTCATTCAAGTTAAAGCGGAAGTGAAGAGTCCAAAAGGCAAATGCGACCGCTGGTCACTGACCAGTAATAAAAGCTAATATTTTGAAAATTTAAAAAATATAATTAAAGTTTATTTAGAAAATATACCAGCTTGTTCAAAATCTAGAGTATTCTGACCAATCTTTCCACTGCTGCGCTGAGGCCTCTGCTTTTTGGCTTGTTGAACGGCTTGAGGTTGTGGTGGAGCAAAAGCCTTTTCCTTGATCTGCTGGCCTTCATAAATTGGTTGGGGTGCTTGTTGTGGATCTTGAGCTGGATAACTGGCACTCAGTTTGACTGGTTGCTGTTGTTGGGACGCAACAGGAAGGCTTGATTGACTGACGTAATCACACTCAGGCACATTGGTATCCAAATCGCACGTTTGAGTCTGCTGGGCATACTTCAACCCACTGGGACAATGTAATAGATATCCAGTGCTAGAGTGGCAGGAGTAGTAGCGATTAGAGCAACCATTGCTGAAATAACCACTTGGATGTTTGCTGCAGTCAAATTCAAGGGTGGACAACGATGGAGAGGACTGGCCATTGGAAGAAATACGGCTGGAGGAAAGCTGCTGGACTGGTGGACTGCAAAATTTACGCTATATAAGACATAATTTAGAAAAAAATATTTTAAAAAAAAGTTATATAAAAAATAAACTGTTTTTAGTTAAATGATCGTGTAATATTTTTTGTTGAGCGTTATCTTCTACTTCTAAAAAATAGATATGAAAAAAAGCCTTTTAAGGAGACCCAGGGACATGAGTTGTGGCTAAAATGTCATAAATACCATTTACTCCTTCTATCTCTTCTAAAGTCATTTTGCTTAGTCATTATAAACCTTTGAAAAAATTAAAATTTAATCTTTTGCTTTTGTCTAAAATTTTACAATTGTATTTTCATTTTAATTTTAATGAATTCTGTAATCTTTTTTGTAAAACCAAATTTCAGCCGAAATGTATTTATTAACTATAATAAAAATAAATGCAAAATATCTCAATAAAACATTAAGTTACAACTTTTTTGGCTACTTCAATGTAATGTCTCACTTGGTTGGAGAAGCAGTCTTTTTGCCGCCGCAAGCCGGCACATTATCTTTATATTCGCAGTTTCCAGTGGACACATCGTAGAAGAGGCCACTGGCACAACTTAGCTGGCGGGTTATACCTCCAGTGCAATCTACAACCAAATAAAGATATAATAAAACAATTTTCTTACTTCAAAATATCTCTTACGGAAGAAAAGGGGACTGCAGCCGGTGGATATGTATCCATCACTTTTTTGGTTTTGCTGGCACACACTTGGTGGGATGGCTCTCGGCTCCATCTGGCCTTGCTGTTGTTGGGTGTAGGCAGAGGAAGCAGAGGTTACTGAAGCCGACGGGCTTTTATTGGCCGCACTGCTTAATCCATAAGGCACTTGGTTGAACACTGGTCCTGCAAATGTAGCTAGTTTAAACTGTTCAAAAGTTGTGATACTTCTTTAAGAAATGTTTTTTTGTCACATTTTTCTAAAAGATTATAGGCCTTAAGTGATTTCTAGCTCTTGAAAAGAAACTAAAAAAATTAGTTCGATTACGATACTTTTTGTTTACGACAAAAAATGTGTGCGTCTACCTGCAGCACTAAACTGTGCGCATCCCTCAACATTAATGGGGTAGTCGCATTGCCCATTGGCAGGGTTATAGACTAAGCTGTTGAAACAAGTTCCTTGTCCCTTCCGCCCATTCCAACAAGTCAGGTATTTGGCCGAGCAAGGGGCAGACTTATGAGTGCCGGTGGTCAGATTACCACAGCTGAGCGTTGCTGGAGAAGGCATATTAGAGCTGGTCACTTGTAGCTGGCTATAGCCACTGCTCTGGCTGGACTGATGAGCTGGTTGCTGTTGCGCTGTTTGTTGTTGAGGCTGTGCAGGAGGCTTGCCTCCACATTCAAGCACATTCTTTGGGTGGTCGCAGGCACCAATGGTCTGGCTATACATCAAATTGCTGGGACACTGGAAGGCGTAGGTGGTGCCGGAGTGACAAGAGTAGTAGCGGCTGAAGCAGCCTTAATTTTTTATAGTTTTATTGCATGCGTTTTTTAACACACTATACAACGACACATCTGTTTTTCTTTTACTTTTTTCTAATATATATCGGATCTTTCACCTTTGCTGTAATAACCAGTCTCTCGCTGCGAGCAGTCGAACTCACTGGCAGGCACTGCAGGTTGAGCAGTGGTGGTTGGAGAAGATTGTGAGGCCGCTTTCATGCTTCCACTGCTTTGGGCGACATAAGTAATCTTGTTGATGCTGAGGGCATTGCTGGACTGCTGTTGGCTGTCAGAGGGAGAAGCTTGATTGGCAGTGATGCCGGCCTGGTAAGGCAGTTGTTGTGAATATGGCTGTTGCAGAGCTGGAGAAGGGCTAGGTGTAGAAGGCTGGTTGCTGGAACTAAAATAAAATATACACAATAATTTGTGCTAATTACTTCCAACTATTATGTATTACTAAAAATATTTTGCATATAAAAAAAGATTCTAATCTAAAAAAGAAATCATTAGGTTATTCTTTTGATAACATGCAAGACAATTTTTCATCGTTTAAAAATATTAAAAAAAACCGTCAGGACAAATATAGGACAAGCCAGAAAAAATTGACCACCTAAAATTTTTTTTAGCAAATCGGTCCGCAGTGCAGTCCATTTAATTCAAAACAGAAAATCAAAAAAAGAGTTTACCAAAGGCCATTTTAAAAGGAAGACAGCAAAGACAAAAACAGAGAGCCACAATTTTTAACTTACGCTGCTTGGCCACACTGCTCTGGGTACTCGCAGTTGGCGGTACTTACATCAAATACCAGTCCGACGGGGCAAGACAATTGGCTGGCAACTCCTAAGTTTTCTTTTGTTATAATAATTTTTAAAAATTTTAAAGTAAATAGGTTAGTTTCAGTCAGGTTAACCAATTATTTGGCTAATTATTGGCCTTTTGGCAAACAAACCTCCAACACAACTGAAGTATGGGGTGGTGCAGGACTTTTTGATGTAGTAGCCGTCGATCCTGCCATTACATGTAAAATTCTTTGGCTGGCTCAACACCTGCTGTTGTCCTTGTTGTTGACCTCCATAGGTCTGTTGTTGACTTGGCTGCTGGACGATCTGTTGCTGTTGGTAGCTCTGTTGCTGATAGCCTTCAGGATTTTGCTGAAGTGGAGAAGCAGAGGTGGTAACAGTGGTAGATGGAGGCGCCGAATTGGCGGTCACTGACTTGCCACACTGACTAGCGTAGTCGCACTGCATAATCATCGGGTCAAACACCAAACCGCTGGGACAATTTATTGCATGTGTCTGTCCTAGGATTAAAAAAAGTATAATGCCAAAAAAAATTGCGTGAGATCTTCCTTTCCTTCTATTTCCGTAGAATGGTGCTCTTGGTTTCTGGCTTTTTTTGTTATTTTGGTGCCCTAAGAAAATTTTAGGATTTTTGGAAAGCTAACCGCCGTTGCAAGAGTAGTAGGAGGCAATGCACTGCTGCTTCCAGTAATAGCCGTCAAGCCGACCGGAGCAATTCAAGCCAGAGGTTTGGGGCTGCTGCTGAAGTGGAGCTGACTGTTGCTGGACTGGATACAGTGCAGGAACATAGGATGGAGAGGCATAGTAGGCTTGAGTGGTGGCCATAGCTGGCAGCGGAGAGGTAGTGGTGGTATTAGTGCTGGTGGTGGGCAATGGAGTGGCGTAGGCAGCGGCTGGCACCGTGTAGTAGGTCTGTGGAGTTAGGCTTTGAGCCGCTGGCTGGGCTTGCCTGCGAATTTCAAAATTTCAATATTATTGAAGCTGTAGAAATGAACTTACATCGGTTGCTGTTGCTTGGCCTTTCCACACTGATCTGGGTATTGACAGGTGACGGTGGTTGGATCAAAGACCAGACTAGCAGGGCAATTCAACTCAATGGTATGACCTGAATATTTTGTCTATTGCTCCAAAAAAGTTTGTACTTTAGTTTAAAAATTTATATTTGGGATAAGAAAATCATTTTTTATTTAGAAGAAATGAGAAGATATTATTGAGTTAGAGCCTTAAAATTTGGAAAAATCTCTAGATTTTCTAGAAAAATAAAACTTTTAACCTAAAAATATCTGTTATATAAAAGCCTTGGTTTAAAAAAATGTTGAGGGCAAAATCCAACCAGAAGCACAAGTGTAAAAGGTAGTGATGCATGGAGTTTTATACGTATAACCATCCGGCAGTCCACTACAGTCAAAGTCTAAAACTGATTTGGGAGTGGTAGTTGGAGTAGCTGGAGGGTAGACCATGCTAGGATATTGAATTGGAGTGGCAGCAGTGGTGGTGCTGAACTAATAAATTTGAAAAAAAAAATAGAGAAAGAGACAAACATTGGCTGTCCACACACATCTGGGTACTGGCAGTAAGCAATCGAGGGATCGAAGACAAGATTGCCTGGGCATGTCTCAGTGCTCACTTGGCCTAAATTATTTTTTATAGTCAATCGTCTCTAGTACAGTGAAATGCCTAAAGTGAAACAATATAATTAAACGAAACCGACCAGCAGAACAGATCAGGAAAGAGGCGGTGCAAGCCTTTTTGTAGTAGTAGCCGTCTTGTTTTCCAGCACAGCTAAAGGCGGGGGACTGAGATACAGGAGTTGAAGCGCCATAAGTTATGGCGGCAGTTGGTTGGGACATTGAAGCTTGTCCTTGAGGCGGCTGATGGACTGGAGCTACTTGCTGAGGCTGGTTAGTTAGCTTAGGCACTAGATACTGCTGAGCAGGCTGGTAGATCGGCTGAGGCATGGGAGCGGCTTGCTGGAGTGCTTGGTAAACTTGAACTTGTTGTGGAAGTGCCTTAGTGGTGTTTGGTAGAGAGATAGGGGCCTGGTATTGCTGTTTCTGGACCTGTTGCAGGACTTGTTGCTTCATGTAGTAGTCTGTATTACCGTGGGAGATTGCCTGGCTTTGCATTTGAGTAGCAGGAGCACTGTTTCTCAAAATAGGATGAATTTTTTATGAATGAAATCAAACAAAAGTTTTTGGCATAGAAAGACTTTTCAACGGTATAAATAAGCCCTATATTTAAGCCCCTTTTAGAAAAAACCCAAAATAAGCCAAAAAAAAAGCCCGAAATTTTTTATGGGTGGACAAGGGTATTAGCTAGTAGCACTGAGTTTTTCAACTTCTATTGACCTTGCACACTATTTAATATCTACCTTGGCTGTCCACACTGGCTTGGATAGTCGCATACCAGACTGGTGATGTCAAAAACAGTTCCAGCTGGGCAATTGATCTGGGAATCCATGCCTAAATTTGTTTGATCTATGATTCAACTATATAAAAGTTTAGTTTAGATACCAACCACCAATGCAAGAGAAGAATACGGAGGAGCAAAGCTCTGGCTGGTAGTAGCCATCAATCTTGCCGGAGCAATCAAAAGCAATTGGTTTGCGGATGGCTGTGATTAGGTCCAGGCCTGGTGTATTAGTTTTGGTAGGGGACTGGCCTCCACATGCAACAACATTCTGCAAAATTAAAATTAGTTTCTAAGCCTGTCTTAATCTTTGAAAGCTATTGGAAATCCCTCTAAAAATAGTTCGATCCTATCAAAATCCTTTTTCAAGGCCTTGATAGCTTTAAAAAGGCCTAACAAGGCTGGTTGACCTATCGCAAAATTAAACTTGTTACTTTTTGAATGCGTGAATAAATTTATTATGTTTTGGTTAAATTTCCATGCATTATCAGGTTTTCAATCGGTATCATGACCCTGGTGATGAAACAAAAAAAATATTTTGCCGCAGATTTTAAATTGTAAATAACTTTATAGCCATGCGCACGCATTCAAAAATGACAAGTTTGACTTCAAGATCTTTTTTATATCTGATTTAAAACGACATAGGTTTATTTTACAAACCTTCTTGTAATCACATTGATTGTTGTCTACATTATAAAAGAGGGTGGCGGGGCATAAATGCATGAAGCCATTTCCATTGGAACACTTGTAGAAGGTGTCGGTGCAAGTAGTAGAGTCCTTCAAGTAGACTCCATCTTCCTTTCCAAGGCAGTCGAAAAGAGGGACCTTAGGTGCCGGTGGTTGAGCGTATCCTTTGACCTGTGCAGGCTGATTACTTCCAGAGCCCGAATATCTATTCGGCTGAAGAGCAGGAGCAGAAAGGGGAGCCGGTTGAGCAACTGATATGGTTGATTGTTGAGTTAAGTAGGAGACAGGAACGGCAGGTGGGGGTGGAGGAGCCTTTTCAGGAACGTAGATTGGGTCCTGTGGAGGAGTTGCTGGCTGAATAGGTGCCTCCTGGCCACTGCTACTCTCCACCTCGTCCACAATGAAGCCATCTTCCACTACAGAAGATTCGATTGGCTGAAGGGCTGGAGAGCTGGCTTTTTGCTGCTGGTATACTAAACTAGGGTTTTCGGCAGATGCATAACCGGTGTAGCTGAATTCAAAAGTTAGTTCAGGCAAAATTTGGAGGTAAAATTCAAAAAATGTGTGGGTATGTGACTGCTGTGAAACAAAAACTTACGCCGAGCTCCTGCGAGCAGCACCTCCCCTGCTACTGCGCCTGTTAAGGTTGGCATTGACGTTAGCAGCGTTGGGATCGCTGTTGCCTTTGATGGGGTCGACAATTTCCAAATTGGCAGAAACTAGGCGACTGGCTGCTTCTTTCTTGCACTTTTCGATGAAGTCGCAAGTGTTGTCTTTGGGTGAGTAAGCCAGTCCTGGAGGACATGGCTGCTCAAACTGTCGACCTCCATGGCACTGGTAGTAAAAGGCGGAGCAGATATTGGTCTCATAGTTGCCATCTGGTCTGCCAACACACGTAAAGGGGTCTTTGGAGCGGTCAAAAAAGCAGAAAAATATTAGAACCAAAACGTTTTAAATATATTGTCTGTAGCTAGATGGTTTGCTTAAAACACCCTACTTGTTCAAGGCAACAAAAATCACTAAATTTTGAATTGTGACGAACAACAAAAGAGACACCACAAAAGAAATAATTAATAAAAGAAAGAGAAGTGTTCCGCGCAAATGATTTATCTTTAGGAAATATGTTTAGTTCTTGTCGGTTATGCGGAACCTCTCTAAAATACGATACATATTTTTATTGGAACGGATTGCAACAAGCAACACCTAATGGAACCTATTTATAACTCATTCTGGTAACTGCCTCCAGAATTATGACAAATGGATAATTTTTTCATATATTTTTTATATACCGTATTTCCTCTAATAGCTCCCCCCCAATTCAAAATCGTGTTTTTGGCATTATCTTTTTGACCCACTTTTCCAGGTGTCTCTCAGGTAACTTACTACTTAACTTGTAGCTTATTGTCTTAGCTACAATTTGGGTGGTAAGCTGCCTGAGAGACACCTGGAAAAAGTGGGTCAAAAACACAATGCCAAAAACACGATTTTGAATTGGGGGGGGGGGGGCTATTAAAGGAAATACGGTAATTCTTTTTCATATAAACCAAGACTAATTGCTTATCCTCATAATAAATCTCCTGTGATGCCCTTTGGTGAAATTCTTTTTTATGATTTTCAGACCTTTATTCTTGGGTTAAGATCTAACAAGTTGACTTTAAAATTTGTTATAAAAGTTTACAGAGGTTAGAGTCACCACTCTTCTGGCAAATGGACACATCCTTGGGGGCATCGCATTGATTGTTGGAAGGCTGAGCAAGAAGTAATTACTGGAATTACTTTGAGCAAATAAACTCACATTGATGACCAATCCATCAAAACAGTGCATGGGATATTCGATGCCGTTGGTGCAAATGGAGTAGAAGCGGCTGCAACCAAACACATAGTTGCCGTCCTTCAGCTTCTCGCAGTTGATGCGCCGGCGGAACTGGGGGTCTCCTTCAAAAAGTTACATACAAACACAGAATCTGGCTTTATGGTTAGATATTAAAAACTCACTGCTGCTATCAGCAAACACATCGGACACGCACACCAGGACCAGAAAGGCCACGAAGACCAGAACGCAGAGGAAGGCCTGTCGCCCCTTGACCATGCCAAAATCTTCTTTTGGCTGTGCGGATGTCGTGAAGCTAGGTGGTCAAGACTGCTGAATAGTGACCTAAAATAGGATTTTCATGCATTTCTAAAAAACTTGGACCAATTTGTGTTGTTAGGTATTGTAATCAAATAAGCTCAGGAAAGAATTTAGAATAAAAACAAGTGAATATTCACCAGTGGAAACTATAAAAACTATAAAAGAAGAAAAGCTGTTGTCCAAGACAATGTTTATCCAACAATGATAGCAGGCAAATAGTTTGATACTTAAGGGAAAGGGGCGGTCAGTTTAATATCCTATTCCCACTGCATAAAAATACAGTGAAGCGGGAAGAATGCATTGGACAACCACTTCCAAGCAAATTTAGAAGCCTTTTCTCAAAACATATTGTTGTGAAATGCATTAAACAAGAGCTGTGGCAGTGATTTCGTGTCGACACATCTCCTACTTCAATGCAAAGTGTAATTCTTCTTGCCATCAGATATATATGGGAAGAAAAAGAAAAAAAGATGTGGAATGCGATTTTGAGGCGAACTTTAGCCTGTAGCAAGAAAGAATTAACTTGGTTTGCTTGCAATTGTCATTGCACGTCTCTTTTTTCTTTTTTTTTCCACTATCAGATGGCACTTAGAATTACACTATAAAATAATAATAATAATTGCAAAAAAGCGAAGTAAGGGGGCGACGAGGGCTTGAGAGTTAGAGATGCGCGTACAGACTTACCTGCGAGATGAATCCGAACAATACTCATGATCAATAAATGCATTAATAGGCACCTTTTGCCAGTAAGGGGAACGGGTAAATAATGTTTACAAAAAGTGGCCTCTATTATTCCCTTCTCCTCCCAATACAGCTCTTATTCCTCTCTAAGTTACTATATTGGTTTCTTTGTAACGAAATCATTTCTTAAAAATGGTTTTTGAACACTTTTAGGAAACTTGATTTAAGGGTTATAACCGAGTAGTGTCTATTTTCTAGTTTTTCATCAATTTGCTGTCCTTCGTTTAATAAACTTTTTGCTGTTGTGCTGCTTAATGTTTGTCAACATAGCTGCTTACTGTGTTCAATTAAAGACTCTAAATGTTTCTTAAAATTATAAAATTAAACTTAAAATTAATGTTATAAAGTTTTTTAGAGCTCTTTGCCTTATCTAAATTGCGTACAATGTAAAAATACCTCCAGACAGCCTTCGAAGCCAAAAGACCGAGGAAGAAGAACAACAATGTCTTCTACCACGACAACGCCCATCCTCATGTGAAAGAAAGTATTGTTGAATCCATAGCTGAGAAGGACTGGGATCTGCTGCCTCATCCTCCTTACTCTCCTATCGAGACTGCAACTGGCTATGGTAGTCTATGTCATCTGAGCGCCAAGAACCACCAAGCGGGGAGCTTCTTCTACGACTTTTATGAAGTTGTGACCAAAATCAAAAAATGGATCGCTATAGAACATATCTTAAAGGTTGTTGGAAAAAAATTACAAAAAAAGATTGTTTTTAAAGAAATTCTTGTCTCTCCGCATATGACATATCGTCTTTTTTTTTATAAAATAGAATGAGATGTGTACCTATAATTTTGTTTACATTACAAATATAAAAGAAAATAAAATCAATAACTTTATGTTGCTCTCCTCATCTTACCCAAACTGCCTACTCTGCTTGGCTTGCGAGTGCCTGCGACGTGCTCCTTGTACCACTTAGCCATGTTAGCCTAATTTTTGCGTATATATGGTTAAGAGTTTGAGTCTATTATTATTTTTTTGTCATTATCAACCTAAACGCTGCTTTATATTCGTTTTTTTTACCAGACCTTCAAAAACTTAGACAGTTTTTCGCAAGGCATGGATTTTATGTAAAAGTTTATAAAATTTGGTGTTTATAGGCTGAGTTATTTTATACTTTAGTATTTTCAGTATTTTTTAATATACTTTATTTTGAATTTATATTGATTGACTTTGCTTGCAGTAGGTAAAAAACGATTTTCATTTGCAGAAATTTTACTTTATCTACTGGTTGCAGATGCAACTCTATTTCCTCTTGATATTTGCTTACTTGATTAACGGGTATGTTTTAAAAAAATTTAAATCAGATAAACTAGGTTAAAATTGTAGTTGCTTTAATCATTTCTTTTCTTTAATTTTAACTAAATCATGATTAAATAATTCAAACTCCATGCACTAATAATAATGTGAAAAATATTAATGATAAATTTTAAGCCCTGCATGTTTCTGAAACCTTTCAAAAACCATATTAGTGATGTCAATCACTTTGAATTTAGAAGTTGACTATATTTAGAGTAAGTGCGATAGTATAGGTAGTTCTAGTAGCCAACGCTTATTTTTTAAATTCGTGTTAAAAAAAGTATTTTCGTTTTTGAAGGCTATTTTCTAGTTTTTGATAAAGAATGGTCTGCTACCTAAAAAAAGGTGTTTTAAAAGATCGCAAAATTAAAAGAATTTAAATCGCTTATTCAAATTAAATCGCTATCTATCCAACACAAAAAAATATTTGGTTAATTGGTTAATATTAGGCTTGCTCAAGCCATTGTCGGCAATGGCAATGATTTTTCAAATTAAACAGCTATTTTTTTAGAATTTTCACCGATGACATTTACCTGTGGATTATAAATACTACAAAGAAATTTCACTATGATAGTTTGACTACAACAGTGCAATTGAAACAAGAAATAGTTAAGCAGTTGTGTGGTGATAGCAGTTGCTATTTAAATGAGTCGCATATTGTTTTGAAATTTTGTGGTAAAACAATAGGTTTTTTATTTTTGATGTAAAGTGAGTGTTTTCAGACAAAGCGTTATATAACGAAGACAACGTTAAGACTATTATTAAAAATAAGAACAATGAAAATGAGATAAATTCTTATATGCTTGTTTTTATTAATATTTCTATAACGATTCCAGGGGAAGAAAAATTTAATCTAAAAATCTATCATAATTCTTTTATACTATCTCTCAAAGAAAAAATAATTAAATATTTAAACAAAAATACTCACTATGAGTTTTTAGATGCAAAAGAAATAATTCTTACAATTAACGGTAACATACCAACGTTTAAGTTTGAAAGGGGATACCAGCGGCCATTTAGCATTTTACAAATTTGAACTGGAGAAACAAGTTTTTCATAGCAAGACCAAAGTTTTTCGATTTTTTTATTTATCGCTTTTATGCTCGGTTTAAGTTTTTAAAGGAAGTTTAAAAATATTTCGGTATTGTAACTCGTTCCGCCCATTAAAATTAGTGGAATGTACGTAGACGTCTGTTTAAAAAACTATATTTGTAATTTTAGACCGAATTTTTATCTTATGTTTTTTTCCATCTATCTGGCTCTTTGCGATGCACTGTGTATAAAAGCGCTGTTTTTATATTTTCTCATTTTTGCATTTTTTTTTGCACCATTTTGATTTGATTACTGGTGGGTTTTAGCGCTTTTGAAGTACTTTTTTATAGCTTATTTATATCTTCACTACTTTTTGAAATGCAGTGTAAAAACAGGGTTATTAGACGTGTACAGTTCACTTAAGTTTAAATGGTTGAAAATCAGAGAAAACTCGTGCACTATACAACCACAATACGATCACTAACGACTCTGCCTTGGGGTATAGAATGTCTTGGGGTATAGAAATTCTAGAATGGTCCCCAATTTTACTTTGACGAAGAGCGCTTTTAACAAAAAAATTTTAGATAAGATATTTTTTGACAAAGACAAGGTTTTGGATACCTACAAGATGGAAGTCAATAAAAAAAACATGATGATGAGTGTATCAGTCAAAATTAATTATATATACGTTAAACTCAGGAACATAGAAATGAACAAAGATGTTTATGAAATATTTAACATCTTTCTTTCTACTCCTTTAAGTATAAAAAAAGAGCTGAACCAAAAATATCCAAAGAATAAGATCGATTATACCCATCGTCCACTATATTATATCTTAGAAGCAGAAGAAGCTACTCCTGAATTGAAAAATGAGGATTTACTTTACAAACAAGATGTTAAACCTGGTAAGACGCTCGAAATTTTTTGATTTATAATGAAAAGAACAATCGAAAAGATGTGTCTTTTAAAGCAACTTTGGTTTCATCAAATACAAAAAAACATTTTTTTTATTGTTTTAGCATATTTAAATTGCATAGCATTCGTTCAAACATGATTATATATTTTTGAAAAAATGAGTATAAGATCAAGAATGAATCAAAAGAATATGATCAAAACTTTGGCCCTATCCTAGAATTATTTGTCTTGGTCCGCCTGCTGATTTTTAGTCTATTTCATGCTATCCCGTTTCTTGGCTTGCACTTAGCGTAGTCCAGCGTAGGTTAACCGTGAACCAATGTATATCCTGTTTCAACTAGGTTTAGTGGTCGACGGTTGACTTATCCATGCCTATCCTAAGATTTATTGTACGCCTATGAGGACCAACAAAATTCAGATGTGTTTCTGCATTTTTGCTCACGTTTGATCAATAAAAAAATAAAAAAACCAACCAGGGATCCGGGCAAAAAAACGCAATCGATTTTAAGATAGGGCCATTCAATTAATTATCTATTTTTGTTTGGTACTTCTGTATTTTACGCCCCACCTTTAAAAAACCTTTAAAAAAATTCAGAAGTAATCTTAAGCAATTCCTACACTATAAAAACGATAAAAAATGTGTTTTAAGACACTTTTCTACATAAAAAGTTCATTTTTCAAAAAAAAAATGTTTGACCAAAAATTGGCTTTTTGCCTTGGTCTTCCAAAGCAAAAACTCATGTTTTTATTTGCCGATAATGTGTATTTCACTGATTTGGGACCAAAGATTATAGAAAACATCTGGTCCGCTGAACTTTCTCCTCCAAGAGACGTAACTTTCATAAAGGGCCTTAGATTTACCAAATTCTTTCTTGTAACCAACCTTGTACTTTTGCCACAGAGATTCAACTGACTGGGTATGGGCACCAAATTGTGGATCAACGAAGTTAATAGAGTGGTTTACGGTTAAATGCTATTGTGTATCATCTGTATAACATGTGTATCATTAAGCTTGAAATTTCAAAGCTCTTCCATATTGCAATCTTCTGAATGTTTTTTACAGGTTTTTAAAAATTGGGGCGTAAAGTATAGAAGTACCTTTTGTTCTTTCCACAATAAATTTTATTTTTGGTTAAAGTTCTCTGCAGTCAAAAATTTAATAAATCGACACCCTAAGGCCGGTTTTCACTTATAAAAAGGCTTTGTATAAACCGACAAACAGCTTATATATTTTACAGAATTTTCAAATGTTTTAAAAGGCTATGTTTTTTAGAATTTGTTTTCCTGAATCATTTTTTATATGCTTTTAAAAAGTTTAGTTTCTTAAAATTTATTCAAAGTTATTTGCTCAAAAGTTTTACAATAAACTGTAAAAATATTGGCTTTTTACCAAAATCTCGAACACTAAACCAAAAATGAAAAAAAGTTGCTGTATCTCAACTCACTAATTTCCGAGTAAAATTCTGCTTTTAGTATTCAAAAGCTCTGCCAACTTTTTATAAAATGAAATGTTAACAACGAGTCTTTAACAAAAAGAATAAAAATATGTGGCCGTTAACAAACCCAAAATTAAAAATTCCACACTTTTTGTATGAGCTATTAAAAAAAATGCTTCAGGTGTCATTTGATGCCGAACGGGGAGAGTTATATTTTAATAGTGAGAAAGCTTCCACATTTCTGTTTATACCAATTTAAAATATTAAGTAAATTCGGCAATATTATCATTTATCGTCTTCAAAAATTTATAAATTAGACTGATGAAAATTTTGGTTGTAATTGTCAATGGCTTGCCGGAGTCGTTGGCCCAGATCCTGGTGCACTTTGCCAAACTCGGCAATCACTCGTTTTTGGATGTGGGGACGTGTCACTTTGAGAGTACTGATAATATTCTCCACCAAACGTTCTCTTTGGTCTTCATCCAACACCTCAAAAACTAATGCTCCTAGGCAAACTTTGGCTGAAAAAAAACCTTTGTCCAGAATATAGCGGGCTGAGAGTAATTGTCTTCGGCTCCATCATCAAATCTATCCACATCTCCTCTCACTGCAAAATGGCTGTCCCGCACTTGCTCGCCCAAATCAAACGGTCCATTAAAAGAGTTAGGATGGTAGTTGGGGGCACCTCCTGCAAATTTAGCATAAAAAGACAATTATTTGTCTTTTGTTTTGTTAAAGTGCACTTTAATCAGCTTTTTACAACCGCAAATTTTGCGCCTTCAACTTTTACACAAGCTTTTGAGGAATTGCAAGTAGTTTTCAGTTTAAACACGTCTTTTAAAAAAAATATGGGGGCGGATATACTGTAGTAAAATAAAACAATCTTTTATGCATACAAAATTACCTTGATTATCGCCTAAAGCCATAAATCCATCTCTTTGTGTATTATGAGGACGAGCTCGAAAAGGACAATTAATTGGCAATTGCTGGTAGTTGGGTC
Organism: Subanguina moxae; assembly: GCA_000981365.1. NCBI lineage: Eukaryota > Metazoa > Nematoda > Chromadorea > Rhabditida > Anguinidae > Subanguina > Subanguina moxae. The sequence goes on from BBSZ01010013.1 coordinate 22,473, forward strand.
CTAGGCGATGGAACTGTGTGTCTTTGTAGGAGAACAGACGTCCTGCAACAACATCTTTTTATATACCAAATTATGACATGGATAAAATTTCGTGAAACGACCCGAAAACTATTCTTCATCATTTTAAATCATTTATTATTGGTTGTAACTTAATGCTGTTTTTATGTACATGATGAAGTTAGACGTTATAAAGCTTAGGGGAGGTCACCTCTTTTATGCATTGGGAAAATTTAAAATAATGAAACAAAGCGCAATAACCTTGAAGCATTTTGTCTGGAGAAAACTCAATGCCTGGAATCACATGTGAAGGGCAAAAAGCAGCTTGTTCCACCTCAGCAAAGTAGTTGGAAGCATTGCGATTAAGCACAATCTTGCCCACAGGTATTAAGGGAAAGTCTCCGTGGGGCCAGACCTTGGTCACATCAAAGGGATTCCACTTGCACTCTGCTGCTTGCTCAAAAGACATCACCTAAATAGTTAGAATATACATATGATGGAGAATATTTTAAGGTTACAGAAAATTACTTGAATAAAAAAGTTCCACTCAGGGAAGTCTCCGTTCTCAATATGGTTGTAGAGATCTCGAATAGAGTAGTCTGGGTCGTCTCCTTGAAGTTGACTGGCTTGTTTGGTGGAAATGTTTTTGATGCCCTGGCATGTCTAAAACCATGTTAAATTGTAAAAAAAAAAAACTAACAAAGTTACATACTTTTGGCCCTAGTCTAAAATCGGTACTATTTTTTCTCTGGTTCATCAAACTGATTTCTTCCAAAAAGAAATGTCTTTTGGTCCTGAAGCAGCCAAATTAAGAGTAGCTAAAGGAAAAACATGATTTTCATTGATTTTAGAATTGAAGCTTAGGCTTGACGGCTCAGAAACTAATCCGGTTTCAAAATTTGGGCAGAAATCTGCAACTGTCTTTTAATCTCAAACCATGCTAAAGAGACAAAGCTACTTTTATTTTGTTTTTTTGTAATGCTCAAAACCAGCAAACCACCTTTGCATGAAACTTGCAGTAAACAGCTTGTCCCTCCTTGTTGACCAGCTTAAAGGTGTGAGAACCATATCCATTCATGTGACGAAAACCATCTGGAATACCTCTATCAGACATCAAGAACAAGACTTGGTGAAGAGCTTCAGGGCGTAATGACCAGAAGTCCCAGAACATATTTGGGTCCTTATAGCAAGGGATAGATGTAATTTGTTAAAGCTAGTTGATTTTACCTTCAGATGAGTGGCTGGATTACGTTTTTGAGTGTGAATAAAGCTAGGAAATAGAGCGGGATCCCGGATGAAGAATATTGGAGTGTTATTGCCCACCAGATCCCAGTTGCCTTCCTCTGTATAGAATTTCATGGCGAAGCCTCTGGGGTCACGGACAGTGTCTGCACTTCCACTTTCTCCACCTAATTTGATTTTATTTTAGTAGACCTTTGAGCTCAAAATTTTCAAAATTTAGGACAGTAGACCTTCTTTGTTGAAAAACACCATCACCCCAAAATTGCCTTGAACTTGCAGAGGATTTTAAGGTGGTTCTGAAAATCCGTATTTTGTGGTGTTACTTTTTAGATATTGGTGTCATTCCTTACCAATTTCGGCGGTACGTGACAAAATAACGCCGCGCCGAAACATCGCCGCGCCAAAACATCGCCGCGGATAAAACACCGCCGGCCATAACATCGCAAGACATAATATCGCCGGGCTTAGGGAGTTTAGTTAGCTTGTTAGGCAGGTGTCTACTTAGTGTCTATCAACGCGACTTAAACCCTGATATTTACGGGATTATCACAATTTGACAATTCCTGTCAGCAGGATCCCATCCTTGATGCCCCTGATTTTTTTGATAGTAATAATTTTGGATCGCTCTGCTGCCTGTACCGGAGTTGCGGCCGTAGTGCCAGAATTGGAGTTGAGGCAATGTTGCCGGGATCAGAGTAGAGGTCGTGGTGCCAGGATCGGAGTCCGGGCCGTGGTGCCAGGATCAGAGTTGGAGCCGTGGTGCCTGGATCAGAGTTGGGGCCGTGGTGCGTGGATCAGAGTTGGGGACGTGGTGCCAGGATCAGAGTTGGAGCCGTGGTGCCTGGATCAGAGTTGGGGCAGTGGTGCCTGGATCAGAATTGGGGCCATGGTGCCTGGATCAGAGTTGGGGCTGTGGTGCCTGAATTAGAGTTGAGGTACTACAATAAGGGAACTAAGCCATATAACTAGTGCTGGAGACCGAACCGCAATCTTTACGGATTCCGATCACCAGAATCCGGTTTTTTCCGTAATATGATATGATGCAAAAGGAAAAATTTTCTCTAACTCTTTGGTCTCTTCTCAAACCCAGCACTTTGAACTAGTTTGACTCCTATATACCCTCTGTATTTCCCAGTACTTTACTATCATGGTTTTTGGTAGCAATATTTTTGGTTCCCTCTGGTACCAGTACCGGAGGGTGGGGGCCTTTGGGCCAGGGGGTTTTAGGGGGTTTTTAGGGGGTTTTTAGGGGGT
>BBSZ01010014.1:0-10423 GCA_000981365.1 Subanguina moxae
TTTAACTTCTTCTCTCTTCACATCAAGGCCTACGAAGATGCAAGAGACGAGCTTCCCACTAGCAGTGCTGCCGAGATAGAGATGGTCGCCTATTCTTCCTTTTCAGCATCAATGGAAATGCTCTGGAGTTTTGGAAGGTGGGAAATTTTTTCATATAAATGAAGACTCAGTGTCAATTGGGATATTTCAGGTCAGCGAGAAGCTTTATCCGCTTTTGGCAAGTCTGGCTCGCAAGTATCTCTCAGCTCCAGCGACAAGTGTGCCGAGTGAGCAGCTCCTCTCCCTGGCTTGTGATGTCTACAACTACAAGCGTTCAAGTCTTGCTGGCGAGAAGGCGGAAAAGCTCATCTTTCTGAACAAGAGTCTGCGGAATATTAATTTCCAGTACTAATGGGGTTGTTTGATCCGCGTTGAATAAATATGCGTTCTTTTGATCAGATATGTTGAGTTATTATTTGGTTTCGTCCCGGATTATTTAATATACTTCCCGTTTTTTTTTTAATTCTGAATATTCGCTCTCGGCAATAATGGTCTCGTCTCGGTAGATTCTTGAGTCTCGATAGATTTTTTTCAAAAGTCTCGGTCTCGTCTCGACAAAATTTGAATTTTACAGTCTCGGACTTGGTCTCGAGAATTTCAAATCTGCAGTCCTATTTTTTATATTATAATACCAAGCTTTACTGGTGTTTCGGCTTCCCTTGCAAAGAACCTTTGCAAGGTTAAGTTTCTATCAATATTCAGCCATTCACCAACCAAACCAAATGGATGTCCAAAAAGTAGGTCAAAAACACGATGCCAAAAACACGATTTTGAATTGGGGGGGGGGCGCTTGTTGAAGGAAATACGGTATGTTAGGACATTTATCCTTGTTTTGGTTACTGGAGCTGTGCAAAGAAGAGTCTTTAAATGCATTTATGGCAAAAATTAAATGCAAATCTCCGATTTCATTCTGTTTTGGTCCAGCTTTATTACGTAATGCAATTTCAGTTTGTAAGGCGTTTACCTACTTTACATTGTAGTATTTAAAAGATATTGGCGAAATAAGAACTTGTCTAGCTCCACGCCTAAGTAATTTTTACTTTTCCTTGGTATCCAGCGCGAGTTCAAACTGTTGTTGACGACGAGTTTTTTAGAAAATGGAAATAATTGAACTTACAGGAAAAGCATGAACAAGAACAATCTGCAAGCAATCGGAGCCAGCAGTAATAATTTATGCACTCCAACTCTACTAGAAGCACATAGAAGACGGCGCTCTTCTTCCCGCAGTTTTTTTGGTGAAGAAAAGGTGACTCAAATTATGTAAAAATTTTTTTTTAAGTGTATGACCCAGTTGTTTGTGTATCTCAATTCTGTATGTTTTTTTAGAAGTGCATGATATGCCGGGAGCCGTCTGTCTGCACCACAGCTGTGGTGGCCCTAACACAAATGGCCAACAATAGTCGAATAAACACCAATTATTTAAACAGTCATCCAATTGTTCTGCGTCGTTATAGATCTTATCCGCACAGGTGGTTTGTGCTCGCTACAGTCTGTTTTTTGGCTCTTTCTAATGCAACTGTATGTTTCTAAATGTTGGGAACTAGGCGGTTTACTTCGTTCGTTTAGCAATGGATTTCTTTTGCTCCTCTTCATGATGCTACCACTGCTTTCTATTGCAACAAGAAAAAAGGGCTAATATTTAACTTCAGATTGCACAACCATAGACATAATAATACAACTATACAAAGTAGCAGTTCAGAGGGGTGTGATGTGGAGTACTGGACTTCACAAATTTTCCAAATAGTTGGTGTGCTGACCGGTGTATTTGGCATGTTTGTTACTGACAGATATGGTATTCGAGTGTCGGTAGGTTGTTTTACAAAAAAATAAGGGGAGCTACTCGTCGTTTTATTAGAAATTAACTTCATCGATGGTTTTCATAAAAGTCGTGTTTCCTGACAGGAAGCCGCTCAAAATTTTTATTAACACAATGTATTCGTTCAGTCACTGAACCTCAGTGACAAGAATTTTTCCTAGAAATGACCGAAAGAGCGAAAATTCCTCTCGGATCGTATCCATTTGCAATTTAATTTTCGAGCCTTTTAAAGGAGTAGCAATATTCTTCCTGTTTATTAAAATAGCGTTAAAAAGTAGTGTGGGAAGTGCTTCTAATCTATTTTTCAGGCACTTTTATCTATTAAGGAGTCAACCTATACAACCTATAAATAAAAAGCATAACGATTGCATAACAATATAAAAAAAACTTGCAAGTTGGAGAACAAAAAAAGGCCAGAAATTGAGGTCATTGATACTTCAAGAATGTATGAGTCGGACGCCTCCTCCTACTTGATAAGAAAGTGGAATCAGATGTTTTTAGACTCACTTAATTTTGGGAGATGCAAATGAGATTATAACCAATTCTCAAAAAAAAACCAGCAAATATCCTTCCAGTTTACTTATTACCACAAAAAAGATATCACGAACAGCGAGAAAGCAGAGATACAGAAGACATTTCAGACGGAACTTGGACGGGAGACTTGTTTATTGGATTAAACTGATCTATGGCTGCAAGTGTTTACTTCTTTTTCTTCACATACATCGAGACAGCAGGAAGTTTTCCGTCACCGGGAACATCCTCTGCGATATACTGACTCTAAACTTTTAAAGTAAAGTCTATTGTCCGTACAAAAATAGCTGAAGGAAAACTACCTGTACAATCAGTGTAGTGGGGGCCAATGTAGTAGCTTTTTTCCTCGACTTCTCAACAGCAATATTGACTGGAATAACATTCTTGGCGTCCTTCAATGGCGACTTGGTATCCAAAGGTTTAGTTGTCAGCTTGTCGACGACGACTTTGTCCTGCTTAACTCCCATTTTGTCTTCTTGTTTCTCAACAAGCTTGCTCTTGTCCACTTGTTTGTCAGCCACATTTTCAACCTTTGCAGCAGATTTATCTACCTCTTTGCCCATTTTATTCAAAACCTTGGTATCTGCAGCATCTTTGACTTGTCTTTCATGCATTGTTTTCTTTGACTCCCTGTCCTTCTGACTACGTTTTACCTTTTCTTCTTGGATGGCAGCCGGAAGAGGAGGAAGAGTAATTTCTTTAGGTTGCGGCAGCATAATGACCTCTGTCTTGACATCAACTTTAGGCGCAACCACTATCTTTGTCGGAACCATTGTCTGTTCAGCCAATTTTAGATTTTCCTTTTTCTTGCACGGAGAAACGGCGGCCACTACTGGCATAACTGTGGGTTTTTCCACAACGGCTAGCTTTTCTGGAGTAAGAGGCTTTTCAAGTTTAATCATCACTGTAGGCTTAGCAAAATCCACGGCTTTTTCCTGAAAAAATTGTAATGAGTGCCGGCAAGAGAAAAATTTTAAATATTTGCCTTTTCCATCTGACTTTTTCGTTCTTTTTGTGCTTTGAGAGCAGCTTCCAATTCAGCATCAATAGCCTTTTTGACTTCTTCATCCTCTCTTGCTTGTTTAGCATTTTTTGCAGCCTCTAGCTCCGCGTTGAACATCTGCTCTTGGCTGAAATTATCAGTTGAAGCTGCGCCAGGAAGCGGAGCGGCAACGGCAGTGTGAGCTGACTTTGTCTTTTCCATCTCAAAATAAACCAGATAATAAATTTGCGCCATGCGACAAAAAAAAAAGCTGCATTTAAGAAAAAATAAATAAGTATGGCCAAGTCTTTTACCTTCTTTTTGTGGCACAAAACCAGATTTGTTGCAATGATGAGAGCAATTGACAGAGAAATGAGACGAAACATTGCTGACTCTGCTTCGCTGCTTGCTGACATATCTTCCGGTCACTAAAAAACAAGTTAAGTAGACATAAGTGACGCTAAGATGGAGATTCAGCTTAACGTAATTGAGGGGACCAGCCGAAACGTTACGTTAAATAGAGTTTCAACTGTATTAGACCAAATTGGAGGGTGAATTCTTTAGCTGCCCCCATATTGACTGTGCACCACGATTTAAGCGGCAATTAGTTAAGAGGAACATTTGTTAAGCGGTCCCTTGTTACGCCACAAAAATTTACATGTACTCATTTACAGTACTCATTTTTGAAAGGATTTTTCATTTTATTTTGAGACATTCCAGTAGGCAAAAAACCTCAGGAATCCAAATCTGAAAACAGAATTTCAAGAAGAGGCTTGCTTGTTGAGATATGATCATAGCCAGCCGCAAACTTAGTTTTTATCTTTTTTTCTCCTAGTTTTGAGTTTTTAGTTGCCCGTTTTCTAGTCGCCTCAGAATAAAGAAATCCTTTCAAAAAATGATTACTCTAAATGAGTACACGTAAATTGTTGTGGCTTAAGAAAGTGATTGCGTAACAAATGTACCTCGTAACAAATTTTCGCGTAAATTATGGTGTACAGCCCTGTCAATGAGTACATGTTTTCATTACTAATTAGAGCATTCTAAAGAAGGTTTGACAAAGGTGAACTATCATTTTCAGGGTGCTTTTCAATTTTTTTTGAAAAATCGAAAAAAAGCTTATAAAACGGTAATTTACCCTTGTAAAACCTTCTTTAGAATGCTCTAATTAGTACAAAAAAGAGGGTTTTAGAGTCTGAAGTAAAAAAAAAATTCTCATTAAGTGGACATCCGCTTGGTTTGGTTGGTGCAGAGACTTTTCATTACAGTTGCGGTTGGTGCATAAATAAAAATTCAAAATTATTCCATTCAAGACAAAATCGCAGTTTTAAAATGTGGCAAACTGGCCGTGGAGAACTTGGCTGTGAAAAAAGTGGCGAAGTAACTGTGGCGAACCGGTCGTACACCAAAAATTAGCTTAGAAACTGTCTCACAGTCATTATGAGAAAAAAAAATTGCAAAAAAAAAAAAAATGAGTTTGGGGGACCAAGGCAAAATTTATAAAATTTAAAAATGCAAAAATTTGCGAAACGTTTCGCAAATTTTTGCATTTGCAAATATTTGCAAAACGTCTATGCACCTATACCTACTGGTGAGATTGACCCTGCTTGCAGAAAGGAACGATTCACCGTCTCCTTGTTGGTAGAGCATAATTTAAATTTCTTCAAATTTACGTTAAATTCACTTTATAACTTTTATTAGCGTCCATTTTTTAAGGGTTCATGGTAAGCTAATATTCCCCAAGGTAAAAAGCCTCATATTAGGGAATTCTACCATGTTTTGGTTACTGGAGCTGGGCAAAAAGAGTCTTTAGATGCATTTATGATTGAGAATCTTGCTCAGATTCATCTCGCAGATAAGTTTGTGTATGCATCTCTAACCCTTTAAGCCTCCTACGTCCCCTTTTGGGGGCGTAGAGAGCTTGGAGGCTCGGAGTCGAGATGCGCACACACACATAACTGAGACATAAATCAATCGAAAGTGATCTGGATGCATAAAACATGTATGCATACCAGAGCTTCTCTATGCGGTAGGCCCCAGTTAACGACACTATGATCAATTTCATACTTACATACAGTCACAAAATACATATACACCTAAGACAAAAAATCGATATTTTTGATTGACTTAATCTAATCCAACATTTAAGCCAATATAAAAATTTGGTTACAATGAACCTCTGTAGAAGGTATGCTGATAAAAGGAAAATTTCAAAAATGGTGGTCAGGCGATAGTCTGGTCGGTCGATATCTTACTATTTTTTGCAGTGTTTTTGTGGCTCTATTCTCAACTTTCTGGGCGCTGTCATCAGAGTGATTTCATCAGTGCCGCAAATACCAACTAATTTTAGGCTGTCCATTCTCTATACTGGTAAGTGATCAACCCATTTAAAAGATTATAAAAACACAGTTTAAGGGCAAACCATAGCAGCCACCTCTCAGCCCTTCTTTTTGTGCCTTTCCCCCAAAGTTGCAGAGTACTGGTTTGCTGAGAACCAGAGAGCTCTAGCCAATGCTCTCAGCTTTATTGGTGAGCTATTGTTTTGTTGTTCAAAAACAGTAAAAAATTGTCTAGCCAATCCTTTTGGAGTGGTGATCGGCTCAGTAGCACCAGTTATTTTTGTGGTCAGTCTTTTTTGTCACTGCTTTAGTTCTATCTTTGTGTTTGATCTAGTCCAAGACTCCAACTTCTGGAGATTCTCATGAAATTCTACTACTGGTTCTTCGTTTTTTGTTTAGCAAGTTATATTTTAGCAATGACTGTTTATTTTCATAGAACACTTCACTCTTGTTGCTCGCCACACTTGTTGTGGCAATGAGTTTCGGAGTGCGCAGCTCTAGGTAGGTTTGTTGTTAGGATTGATTGTAAAACTTTTAACAGACTAAAAAATACTGAATTTATATAAATTCGTAGACCGCCTACTCCGCCTTCAGCATCCAGTGACTGCGAGCACAAACCCAATTTTTTTGAGGGTCTGGCCATACTGTTCAGGTCGGATTTTTGTGGACTTAGACTTTTTTCCGCACACTATTGAAAAACTGCTATAAAATATTTAAAACCATGGCGTAAATCATAGTATGCGCTCGAAATGTAGTTGAGTGTCTAAGGAAAAACTTTGCTTTAAAGAACTATGCCAAGAAAGAGCTTTGGAGGAAATACAGGCATAAATAAACAAAAAATGTGCTTGGGCTAAGACTTTTTTCCGCTACTGTATGGGGTCATCTCCGAAAATAGTTGAAAACATGGATGAGACAATCCAACTGTAATTTTCTAAATAAATTTTAAGAGCACCCATTTTCTATGTGCAAATGATCACTTTTGGGATGGCGCTTGCCTTACAGTGGTCTATCTTTATCACTGCCGACAAAATGTTGACCAAGTTAGAATACGTTGATCAAGTAAATTGGCAAATTTTCCCTTGTTTTTGCCATCAAAACACCAAAACTATATGTAATTTTCGTAGGTTTCCAACTATCTTCTGGCTTTGTCAGCATTCAGTGGATCTATTGCCTCCATTCTGGCTGGCTACTTTGTCGACCGCTCGAAAATGTTCAAAGAGATTATCAAAAGTTGCTATATCGGTGCTGCTCTAGTGGCCATTGCCCTTAATATTGTTGGTTTACAAGCCCTTTTACACCTGTTTACACGACTCCAAATTTAGTTTCTGCGCCATCCAAAACAGTCCGGCATGGATACTTTTACACTGGTTATTTTGTTAATAGCTCTTGGTTTCTTCGCCATTCCAGTCTTTCCTATCAGTCTGGAGCTAGGTGTGGAGACAACTTTTCCTGTGGCTGAGGGCACTTCCTCTGGCATTCTCATCATTGCTGGGTGCACATTATATTTGCTTTTGTTTTTGTAGTTAAATTAATTGATAGAAATCTTTAGTCAGTTATTGCTCTTTGTTACCACATTTGTGATGCAGTGTTTGGAGTCAGTTGATTGGTTTTATGGCAAGAAGACTGAAAATTATCAGCGTAGGTTATTATCAGCTTTTCAAATAAATAATACTAATTAATCAAGGGCTGTATATAGTTCCACCCGTCAAATTACTCATTTATCCCGTCAAATTGCTTTATCTCGGCTGTTTTGCAAAAAGTTTTTCTAATTTTTTTCCAGTGTGTAGCCCTGGATCTGCTCTTTCTAATGCAATATTAGTTGACTCAATGTTGCTCAATGAAAAAGATCTTTTACGGGATGATCTTTTGCTGCATTCAAAGACCTTTTTCTCCTGCTTTTTTCAGCAACATTGAGTCAGCTGATACTGCATTAGAAAGAGCAGATCCAAGGCTGCACACTGGAAAATAAAAATAAAAAAAATTGTTGTAAAACAGCCGAGATAATCAAGTTTAAGCAATTTGAGGGGGTAAATGATTAATTTGACGGGGGATTTCAATTTGAGCCATTAATCAAGTTGAATATGTATATGGTTTCGTGTAGTGGTTATCACATCTGTCTAACAGACAGAAGGTCGACGGTTCTTCCTGCCCGAGATCATTTCCAAAAAACCCAAAATTTTCTAATTCTGCTTCTGACTTTGGCATTCTGTTTATTGAAAACACTAGACACAGTGAAACCTTGATTTAACGGACCCCTAAATAGTTGGACCCACAGTTGGGTCCAACTATTTTTTACCTCAGCGTTATATCAAGAGTTTACTGTATTGGCTATATGTACTTTCACCCCTCAAAGTAATCATTTATCTCGTCAAAATAATTTTTTACCCCGTCAAATTTGAATTTCGCGAAAAATAATCATTTATCCCGTCAAATTACTCATTTACCCCGTCAAAATTACTCATTTACCCCGTCAAATTTGAATTCCCGCAAAATGATTATTTTGCGGGAATTCAAATTTGACGGGGTAAATGAGTAATTTGACGGAATAAATGAGTAATTTGACGGGATAAATGATTATTTTTCGCGAAATTCAAATTTGACGGGGTAAAAAATTATTTTGACGAGATAAATGATTAATTTGAGGGGGTAAATCAATTTGAGCCTTACTGTATTGCGATCCGCCTCTTGCGATCGCTTGATTTTTATGTGAGATCTCGAACTCAATATCTTTTGGCCTACTTTTCTTTTAGTTTTAGACCTAAATTCTTTGTAAGTGTGAGTTAGCTTGTGTTTCTCACCCTTTTTTACTAACTTTTATGCAATTAAAATAAAAACTTTTAGCACCAAGAGTACAGAATAAGAGAGAGGACAGAAAAGCAATCAGATTATAACAACAAATTGAAAATCAAAAAAGGTTTAAGAGGTCTAGAAAAACCGGGGGCTTCTTTCATTTCTCCTACAATCACACACTGTCCATTGAGCAGGCTTAAATTTAAAACAAAACTAACCTTTTCCACGGTAATGGCCGTATTTTTATAGCGGATGTGGGCACTTTTAACCCAAGGAAAAGGCGAGTAGCTGGTGTGTAAACGTGTAAAGTGTGTAAAGTTCCGAACCGGGGGCTTGGAGTTGAGATGCGCAAACAGCCATACTTGAGAGAAAAATCACTCGAGAAGCAGCTCTGGATGCATGAAAATAGCATGCATACAAGAGCTTTTTTATGCGATAGAGCGCAGTTGAAAAAGCTGTCTTCAAGCTTTTCTCTTTTTTGAGTGGGCCCTCTTTAGAAAGTGGCCTCTTAATTGTCCCTTCCCCTCCCTATACAGCCCTTAATCCTTAAAAATGGTGAAAAAATGCTTCTTATATGATCAATGTATCTACAAAACCCTAATTTTTTAGGGGGAGGGGTATAATACAGTAGTACCGAAAATTTCATTTTAATTAAAATGACGTCAAGTAACACAATTTGTATATTTTTAGTGAGCATTGACTTTTGGACTTTAGTAGCTGTGTTTTCTGCCATTTTCTCCTGCGCATTTCTATGGCCTAGGTGAAAAACTTATACACTTTTGATCACAACTAATTAGCTCTTTGTTCATTTGCAGATACCACCGGCTAGAATACGAAGAAAATGTGACCTTTTTCACCAATGCCTCCCCAGTATTAGAAACCCCCAACAATTAGTTACTTGAAGTAATGAAATCGTAATTTTGTTAAATGTCTATATCCAAATGAATACATAAAAAGTTACTTAACATGCACTGTTATGATGTTGAGATGGTTCAATCTAAATTCTAGGTTTTAGGTTTTTATAAAGCTCTGAAATAAAAAGTTGGACCATGTGGTCTCGTGGTGTAGTGGCTATCACATCTGTCTAACACACAGAAGGTCGGCGGTTCGATCCCGCCCGAGATCAGTCCTCCCTTTTTTCTGGCATTTTAGATAAACTACTTCTTATCAATGCGTGTTTGGCGGTCTAGAGGTGAAGCGTTACATTCATCGTTTTTCGGTCTCTGAAGTTTAAAGTTGTCTTTGTCGTTTGTGTATGTAGTGAAAAATATGGATAAGAAATAAGGAGCGTGTTAAGAACTATTATGCTGCAGAAACTACAAAGAATATATTAAAAATTTCTTACTATATACGGCTAACTACAAACGAACCGCGACTGAAAACGATATACGCCGAAACCGGGATAAAGTCTAACAGGGTTTGACATAACAAACGGGCCTATTAAAAAATCGGGGCCATTGTTTGCCTTGGTCCCCCCTGCTGTTTTTATTCCAATTTTGTGTGATGGCAAGATATTTTACGAGTCGTGTTTACGATGATATTTACATCGTTGCAAGTTGCTGATGCACAACAAAGAAACGCGGCCAAAATATTGTTCATAATGTCGCAGTGTAAACAATAAACGCCTGTGCTTTAATTAGCTATGCCCGAGATGTAGACTTTGCGGCTGCATCAAAAATGCATGTTCAAGTCAATGTGTTTGTCTTCTCAAATTCTGGATAGAGAGTCTACTCGCTGGATCTGGATGGTAGCTAGCAGACGTCAAAGCAGAATTTAAAAAAGTTAAACAGACGACGCACTGATCCACGGCTAACGTGCGTTGGCTTACCACAAGTCTAAGGCCCAGAGTGGATTGTAGAACATGTTATTGTTATAAGTAGGGACCGGATTTATATGCTCTAAAAAACGAGAAATATGCACATAAAATAT
>BBSZ01010017.1:0-17259 GCA_000981365.1 Subanguina moxae
TTCTCAATCACTACCTGTAAAATAAATTTTTCTCTGATTTGGAAGCAGTTTTGAATAGAAAAGTATTTTTAGAGACATAGTTGACGCAATATTGGAAAATGACCCTAGTGTTAGTTCTTTCCTTCACTCAATTTTTCGTCGCAAATCAAATTAATCTGCTTTAGATCGTAGACAATTCGGTATTTGATGGCACTGATATTCCTTCCAACTACTCCATACCCCAGCAGATGTTTTTAGGGGTAGGCACTTGAACTTTTCTGTTATTTTTCTCAGCTAATAAACCAATTTCAGTTTGAAGAACATGAAGAAGTCAAAGAATGGGTGCTAGCGATTTCCGTGGGACGCAATGTCAGCAAAGAACTCAAATTGGACAGTAGAGACTGCTACGAAGCAAGCACAGTTGACAATGAAGGCAGTTTGTACCCTATTTGTGTTATCTCTGGTAATATATTTTACACGATTTGTCAAGTTTTTTTTCAAGTTTTGATTTGTCAAGTTTTGATTTGTCAAGTGTTTTAAACCCTTTTTCTTGGGCCAAGAATCTTGGCCCAAGAATCTTGGCCCAAGCTCTATTCTAGTTTTTGACATTATCTCTCAAAAAACACTGCGGACATAAACCTTAATCGCTGTAATGCTCTAAGCTGTTGCAATAAAAAATATTTTGCAGGATATCCAGTGATGTCAAGTGGTAGACATGCTCTTGGACAGGACAAAATGGCCAACACTGGGGCCTGGGCTGCCTTTACTAAGCTTGCTAAAACTCAATCTTCCGATGAACTATTTGATGTGCAACAGTTTGTGTTACGCTGGACTGGTGCTTCTAGTATTTATTAATGTGGTGACAAAAAGCAATGTTTTATTTTGATTTGTGAGCCATAAATTTATTTATTTTCTTAAATGCAACAACATTAATTATACACACTTTGACTAATGTAACACACAACTTTTTCAACCTCCATGAAGAGTAGAGATAAATGTGACGGAGTCTCTGTAAAAGTATGAAGCGAAAATTAGCGGATGGATTTACAGGGTGTGTCAAGAGTTTCGACATAAAATGGCTATATTTTTTAAGATATACAAAAAAAAAGAAGTTGTACTTTTTCAAGCAATGGCCATAAAATGATTGTTGTAAAAATTGTCCGATGAGTCCTGTATTATTTTGCGTCCGATGAGTTGAGATGCAATTTAAAACAAGAAACAGATGGGTGGGATCAAACCATAGGAAAAACCAAGCAAAAATCATGAACAAATAAATAGATACACACACATGTAATTTCATGTCATTTGTAAGAGTTGAACTTGTAAAAACAAATTTTAAACGTTCAGTCTACAAAAAAGGTTATAGCCATTTTAGATGGTGAGAAATTCTTAACACACTCTGTATTTTTGAGAAAAAAAAAGATTCAGTATATATAAAAAACCAACCCATCTTGCAGTGGTGCACCAAGCTAAAAAATATTTATTATTTTGGACTGTTTGATGAGGAAAACGAAAAAAATAAAAAAATATACAAGGACGACTTTTTTGGTGTACAATGTCAAAAAAAGCAATCCTCTTTGTTTGATTCCCCTCTGGTTTAGGCCATGACTCAAACCACAGAGGAGGACCAAGTAAAGATGGTTTTTTTGGCGTTATACACTAAATAAAATTTCTACCCAAGACCTCGCTTAAAACTACTTCTCAAATTTAGAACATTGAGGCCAGCACTTACTCCGCCCAAAATTTCCCAGTCAGCATCATTGACGAGTACCAGAATGCCGGGGCGAACTGTTCCATTAGAAACTAAATGGATAAAAGTTTTTATCGTTGTAATAAAAGCGGAAAATGAAAATGTTTACTCAACAACTCAGGTTTCTCGCACTCTTTCAGCAGATTGGCAAGAATCCATTCGAGCAGCCTTGCTATCGTCACTTTTTTGTCTTCTTGGAGAATCTCTATTGCATGGTCGCGTTTCCCATTCAACAAGCCTTCGGCACCACCAGAGAAATGAAGAGTCAAATGCATAGTCATGATTTGAGGAATATAAACACACACGCAAATGGTTTTTGTGTTTGACTGTAAAAAGTGAATGACAATGAGCAGTTGGCAAAATGTATCTTATCTCTAGTGGGGAATCACACTGAATCCCTCCTGAGATATGATCAAAGTTATCTGTGAACTCGGTTTTTATTCCCCCGTTTTTCTCGCCTTGATTAACTACTTTTTGTTGTCGTCCAAATATATTTTTGTTTCGACTAATTTAAATAATTTTTTTTTAATTCTTGAAAGGTTTATCACAAACATGGCTGTACACCATAATTTAAGCGGCAGTTTGTTAGGAGCTACATTTGTTAAGCGGTAGAACTTGTTAAGCGAATAAAAATTGATGCGCTCATTCGTTACTAAATCTTTTGTTACGCAGTTTGTTTCTTAACAAAAGAGTCTCGTAGCTAGGGTTGTCGACGTGCGATTCATCGATTTTGGACACTTTTTCCATTTTAGGTCCAATGATGCGGTTTTTCTTTTCCCAGTGATATCTTTTCTAAAATTAGACGATAGGTGCTAAGCTTTTCGTGGCGTGACAAAGCGACCGCTTAACAAATGTACCTCTTAACAAATTATCGCTTAAATTATGGTGTACACTGTACAGCCCACAAGCATAAGAAAGAAGCATATTTTTGAGTAAACAGCAACTTCAACTATTGTTTCTTCTGCACGCCTCAGTGATCCTGCCAGCACTGGGATACATTGAGCCGATAAACACCCGCTTCTGTTGAACCAGATCGAAACTTGTGATTGCAATGGGACATCCATCAAATTCAAACTAAAAAAAAACAAAAAATAGAGACAAACTGTTTGCATTGTGAGCCGACATTGCATGTATCACCCCCTCGTCGAAACAAGAAACACAGCGTATAGACAGACATGTCGTATTCAGGACTTGTGCCGATGAAGAAGCTGCCAGACCGCTTCATGAAATTACCGATGGAGAATTTGATAGCTGCGAATATGCCCTGCAAAAGTGAATATTTTTTTCTTCAACTCTTTTTTGCTTCCTAAGTCGTCAATCCCCTCCGACTCAAATTTTAGTAACTCCACCTCGAATATGATATTAAGGATTCACTTGTGTGTTGAAAAAGTTTGGTTACACTGCACTCGCCCCTCGATTTAATGACCCGCTGGCGGCCAGCATGGCTGGGTTATTGGATCGGAAAACAGCAGTTGGCCATAAAATAGCATGCATACCAGAGCTTTTTAATGCGGTAGGCGCCTGTGAGGAAAACTATGTTCAAGACCTCTTCTATTCAATATGAAATAAACCGGCGCTACTATGATACACCCCCCCCCCCAAAGCAAGTTTTGCAAAACTGTTTAAAACTATTTTTAAGTAATAATTTCGACATAGAGGTCAAAATAGATTTGAACTGGAGTCACAAAAAATTGAGTTATACGAGGGTGAAGACGTGAAACAAGTCGATAAAAGGAGGTTGCACTCACAAATCTCTTGACAAGAAACCCTTTGTAGTCGAAGCCGGTGGAGTTGTTCTTCTTCTCTAGGTAGTAGAGTCGGACCCAATTGTGCAAGCCAGAAATCTCACCATTTTTAGCCTAGAGAATAAGTAGTTTTTAGAAAAGCATGCAAACTTTTTTCAATTGTTTACCTCACCCATAAAGACATGTTCAAATCCAGAAGTGTCGAAATTGCCCCTGGCACGAGAGTAGGAGCCAAACCAGAGCTGCAGAATCCATTGTCGAAATTGATGGTCGGATCGAGCATAAGGGTGTTCTTCAAAAACATAATTGGGCATCAAACAACTTAAAAATTTTGAGCAGACCTTTGTTTTGCAGAAATTGGAAGAGCAGCTGCATTGGACGAGTCTTTAGAAGGGCATCCACAAGTGCCTTGATTTCTGTTCTTTCCTGAAATATTTTTGGTCAACAATTTTAAGATTTTTAACAAAATAATGCACCTGCGGCGTTTCCTCTTCCGCAATTCCTGTCTCGAACACGTAGTTGTCATAGAGTTGAAATAATTTGGCATAAGTTCCATCCCCAGAAAACAAGGATCCGTCTACTGATTTGAATAGCCTAAAAGGACAGGTTGAATTGATTGAGTCAAAGAACATGCTTTTTACAAATATTTAAGGGCTAAGCCTTTTTCGAATCCTAGAGTCTTCCTTTTCAAGCTGATTTACTTATTTTTGCATCTAATTACTAATGGCCCAAATTGAAATCCCCTTCAAATTACTTATTTATCCCCGTCGAATTGCTTAAACTTGATTATCTCGGCTGTTTTACAACAAGTTTTTCTAATTTTTTTTTAGTGTGTAGCCCTGGATCTGCTCTTTCTAATGCAGTGTCAGTTGACCCAATGTTGCTGGAAGAAGTTAGTGAAGAAGATCTTTTACGGGATGATCTTTTGCTCCGTTCAAATACCTTTTTCTCCTGCTTTTTCCAGCAACATTGAGTCAGAAAGAACAGATCCAGGGCTACACACTGAAAAAAAAAATTAGAAAAACTTATTGTAAAACAGCCGAGATAATCAAATTTAAGCAATTTGAGGAGATAGATGAGTAATTTGAGGATGAGACTATACACAGCCATTACTAATATATGTGCTTACATCTATCATGTTTTCTCTAATAGAGCCCCCGTTCTTGGCGTTGTGTTTTGAGCCACTTTTTAAACACTTTTTAAATTATACACAGACTTGGATTTGGCGTTGTCGGCAGTATCCCGAGTGGAAGTATGACCTTGGTAGTCGAGCAGGATTTGGTTGGAGCGCGCTCTATTTCGGTCATTACTCCTCAACTCATTTGCCAAATCTGCAATCTCCTGATCACTCACACGAATGTTTGGCAAACGCTGCTGTTGTTGGGATTGTTGGGTGAGGGAGAGAAGAATACACGCAACAAGCAATGAGACAGCACAGACCATACCCCTTTTAGTGGCTGTAAAAGGGAGAAGGGGAAAAGTAATAGCACACATGAAAAAAAGGTTGCACAATACAGTCGCCAAATGAGAATGCGCTGCGGTGAAAATCAATAAATAAATGCAGTCTTAGCAGGCAATCAATAACTATGTTTTCATCCAAAAATATTCCAAAGGATTTAAGCAAGCCATTCGGCTCTATATGTGTTGGAGTGGCCTCCAAAAAAAAAATGCCTTCCCCTGTTGTTTTTGCAATTTTTACCGTATTCTCTAGAATATTAGGTTGGCGCATAATTAACATCGGTTTTCTACCAAAAAATGTGTTTGTGGCATTGTGTTTTTGACCTATGTTCTGCTGGTGTCTTCTGGGCATGTTATATACCAAAATGTAGCTTAGAATAAGCAAAATGTAGCTTAGAATAAGATTATAAGCTTCATTTTGGTATATAACATGTCCAGAAGACACACGCAGAGCATAGGTCAAAAACACAATGCCACAAACACATTTTTTGGTAAAAAACCGACGTTAATTATGCACCAACCCAATAGAAGCACACCCCCTAGGTTCAAAATCGTGTTTTTGGCCTACTTTTTGGAGACAACTCCCAAGCAAGTTACCACTCAATTGTAGCTTATTGTTTTAGCTATAAATTGATTGGTTACTTGCCTAAGACTTATTTGGAAAAAGTAGGCCAAAAACACGATTTCGAATTAGGGGGGGGGTGTGGTTCTATTAGAGATTAGAGAGAATACGTTAATTTAACACAGGGAAACTACCTACAGCCATAAATAAATTGATCCAAATTTCAATCATTCCATCAAAATATGGTTTAAAAAGCCGTAATGAAAAAAAAAAAAGTTGGCAAGGGAAAAGTATATTTTTTTATCCCACTAAAAAAAGCTTGGGAGAATGGGGGTGTATTGATGGTGCTAACCCCTCACCTTCTTCTCCCACAACCCAAACTGATCAGCCGTTGAATAAGAAGAAGAAAAGGGGAGATTAAAAATACGACAGCAGCCAGTGGCAATCCACTTTGCCTATCAATTTCCCTGCTTTTAGCCAGATCACAAATGTTTTTGTCTGCTGTCTTCTAGCTTGGCCTCACTCTTTTCTGGATTAACTCAACAGCCACCCTTTCTCTATCTTTATTCGGAATATTAATATTTAAAAAGTTTAATAAATGCTGCACTCTTAAGTCAACCCTCTCCGCAACAATACTATGGTGAGCATTCTGAAATTTATCGTTGAAAACATTTACAGATTTGGGTCGGACTACAGAATAATACGTACACCCGAAAATGACTAAAATGATGTTGGAAAACCATTTCCCATGACAAAAACGATTTTAAGGACAGCTGCACGCCAGTGAATGTCCACAACCGACCCAACCAGAAACATTTTCATAAGGAAAGTCCGAAAGCATTGAACATCTGTCCCAGTCTGTTTTCTTCAAAAAGCACATTAAGACATACGAAAAACTCTGTTCTTGGAATGGCAATCAGCGCGTACACAAGTTGCGATTACTTCTTGCCTTCGACCATGATAATGTGATATCCAAATTTTGTCTTCACTGGAGGGTCGGTATAGATCTGGAAGTCGGCCAAGCCGTCGACATTATTCGATCCCCAAAATTCCAACATGAACTCACCGGCTTATCAACACTACTTTTCTGTAGATCAAAGGCAGCCTCTTGAAAAGGCCCAAGCATGCTTCCACGTGTCATCCAGCCTAGATCGCCTCCATTTCTGAAATAAAACACGTTAAAACAGAGCAAAACAAAGGTCTGAGCATTTTCAAAACAAACCTAGCTTTGTCTTCACTGAATTTAGCAGCCACTTCATGAAATTTGACACCCGCTTTGAGTTGCTCCATGGCCTCCAACGCTTTGGACTTAAAAAGAGTGTTCACGCAATTGATTAAATCAATAGCACAGAAATAAAGTACCTGCTTCTCGCACCTAAAAATATACCAGTACAGTCAGGTCTCGTTAATCCGTAACCCCAAAAGGCTCGGTTCACAGCTGACCATTTTTACCTCAATTTTTGACATATTTTGCCAAATTTGAGCTAAAAAATAGTCGGACCCAGCTGTAGACCGAGCCTTTTGGGGTGACGGATTAACGAGACTTGCCCGTGTAAACAGCATGACAACTGAACATGACTTACAATATGTGTCGCACTTTGACTGCAGTACCCCCTTTGGCTTCTTTTTTCTCTGGCGTTTTTGATGCCATCTAAAAAGACGCTATAGAAATCTTTCTTAGATACTGCTGCACAAATTCCACATTTGACACAAATAAAATTAAGAGGGCTTGCGCATTACCGATAAGCCGAAAAAACCGCAGACTGGAAAGTTGAAGAAAGCTAGAGATATTTAATTGCGACGAGTCGCAACAAAAGAGTCCATAAGACTCTTACTTCCCAACAGCCAAACTTTAAAAAAAATACACAAAATTTTATTTATTCCACCATTTTGTATTACGTTTTGCAGCTACGAGGCTCTAGCAGCACCAGCAACCTGCTCAGCTCCCTCAACAAATCTAATGTCGCCAACAACCAAGAAGACGAAGATGACGACGAGGAATACACTTGGACGTATGAAGACGAGGAGGAGTACACAGACGAAGACTTGGAAGACGGCGATTTCGACACTGAATTTGTGCTCAATCTCCCTAAAGACAAGGACAAAGAAAAAGGCACGGAAAAAGAAAAAGACAAAGAGTCAAAAGATGACAATTCAGCCAAAAAAAAAAGCGACGAGCAAACCCAGGATGACCTAAAACAGGAGCCAGAAGCCAACAACAAAGATGCTGTAGAATTTTCATTTGGCTTAAAAGAGAAGGAAAAACCTGGCAAAAAAGAGGAGTCGCCTGCATCTCCTCCAAAACCGAAACCAAAAGAAGAGGAGAAGAAAGTAGCTGCGAAGAAAAAGAAGGAGCCATCTCCACCACCTCAAAAGAAAAGAGAAGAACCACCTGCCCCTCCTGCGAAACCTGTGCAAAAACAGCAGCAAAAGCCAGAAGTTGACTCAAAAGACGCCTCCAATCTGAAACAAAAAGAAAAAGCATCTGATGTAGCCCAAAGAGACAGGTCAGAATCACCAATTAAAAGGGTAACTGTAGCTCCAGATGCTAAGAAAACCTCTCAAGAAGAAAAGAAGAAGCCTTTGGCAGGAGTTAAAGAAACTCTGCCGAAGGCTAGATCCACATCCCAAGCACCTCCTATAGCCAAAAAAGCACAGTTAGAGGAAGGTGTGAGCAAAACAAATGAAACTTCAAAGTCAATTCCGGACTTGGCCAAGGCAAGTGTTCCGGTCCCAAGTAATTTTTTTGGTAGACAGTCTAGGACCAATAGCACTCCTTGGACTGGTACCAGTGCGGCCAAAGGAAGGGCTATCTGGGAGCATAAAATTGACACCGCTGAAAGAGCCAAGTCTATCCCACCCCCTTTGAAGAGGTGGACTATGCCAGCGGCCGCTGAGAAAGCAGCAGAAACGGGGGACAGAGGACCTACGGGTAGGTGCCAATCAGTCGCTCCTCTTGGGATGAAGTCCATGTTCCAACAGAGAATGGCCAGCTTTGCTAAGGTGGACAGTCGTCCAATATTTGAGTAAGTTTTTCTTACAGAGGGTAAAAGACACTAAAGACACAGTTGGACTGTAAAAGACACAGTTGGACTGTAAAAGACACAGTTGAACTGTAAAAGACACAGTTGAACTGTAAAAGACACAGTTGAACTGTAAAAGACACAGTTGAACTGTAAAAGACACAGTTGAACTGTAAAAGACACAGTTGAACTGTAAGAGACACAGTTTAATTGTAAAAGACACAGTTTAATTGTAAAAGACACAGTTGAACCACGGTTATCCAGTACCCCTGGGGAGTCCCCAGTGGGGACCAGTGTTTTCCTAAATTAAATTGAAATCAGAATGAAATTATGTCATTCTAAAGTCATTTCATTTAAGCCATTTTAAATGAAATTTTATTTCATTTAGGAAAACACTGATGGGGACTGGCCAGGATGCCGGATAACTGGAGTGTCGGATAACTGAGGGTTTTTATTCTTTTCGAGACCAAGGTGCTGGTTAATTGATTTTTTCATTTATTCAAGTACGACAATATTTATTGCTAAAACGAATCGACCATAATTCATAACAATCAGTGAAAATAATCGGTTAGCTTCTTTTGAGTTTGTGTTTTGGCCCAATTCTGGTAAATGAATTCGTCCAAGGCGTCGCTGTGCTTCAGAGTGGCTGGATTGTCTGAATTTTTCTCGATGAAACCCTGTTCCAGTATAAATCTTCGGCTGGCTTCCTTTTTCTCTGGCTTTTCCGACACGTTTGGTTTAGCAGGATTCTTGCGATTACTTTTGGATTTCATCTGAAAGAGATGCTTTTGTTGTGCTGCATGTAAACAAGTCGGATATTACTCGTAGTCTCAATAGATAAGAAACGGCCAAAAAGGAGATTTTGCTACCTGTTTTTTGCATGGGCTTACCAACCGCTTGTAACTTTATATCTTGGAAAAATTTGCACATTTGTTTTGTCTTGAGTGAAATTACTAATGTGATTTATTTAGTAAGGCTATAATAGCAGTTAAACCACCTGCTAAACCGCATGCCAAGCCATTGCCACCTCCTCCTCCACCCACTCCACAACAACAACGTTGGAACAAGAAGTTGAGTGCAGCGAATCCTGCTCCACCGCCTGTCCTCACGAAACCCATTGCTGCACCAATACCTGAAGAAAAAGCTGCAGACACTAAAAGCAAACCAACTATTCCAGCCAAAGCTGCCGTTTCAAAAGATACTCCAGTCAAAAAACAAGATACGAAGGCAACTACAAAAGCAGTGGAGCCAAAAAAATCGGTTAAAGCTGAAGATAAAACAAATGAAAAGACAACCAAGCAAGCGCCAGTTGCACCCAAAAAGCCAGGTGACACGCTTAAAAAGCCGGCACCAGCATCCAAAAAGGCTCCAGAAGAAGCGCCAAAGAAAGAGACCGCAGCTAAAAAACCGGAAAAGCTGGGGAAAAAAGAAGAGCTTAAAAAAGAGGACGTCAAAAAAGAGTTTAAAGAAAAGGCTGCCAAGGATGAGGAAGAAGTGGATACAAAAGATGAAGAGTACACTGACGAATACGAGGAATACACCGACGAGGAAGATGAAAAAATGGAAGCGGAATTGGTGGTCGATTTGAACAAAAAAAGAGCGGCTGAAGAGAAAGGGGCAGAAAATGCTGAAGACGAAGAAGAAATTGATGAGGAGGAGGAAGACGAAGAGGAGTATGAGGATGAAGATGAGGAAGATAATAAAGAAACTGCAGATGAAGGCCAATCTGATGAAAAAGATGCAGGAGAAAGGAAGGCAAGGAATAAAACTTTTAACAGGCTGACGCAAAAAAATATTTCTTGCTGGTGCATACAGTCGAAGCTCGACTTAACGGACTCCAAGGCACCGGGCTCAGCCGTCCGTTAAATCGAGCGTCATTCTTAGTGAATTTTATTGAAAACCAACCTAATCGAATTGGATTCGGGGTCCGTTAAATCGAGTGTCGACTGTAGTAGAAATAGAAAAAGACTTTGGGTGGAGAATCTCCACTGGGGATTTCGAGATCGGATTTACCCTTTTAAAAATTTTAAATTCGCAAACAAATCGGCTAAGGCTTCAACCTAATGTATGGCATTTACCTTTCATTATATCAAAATATGACGAAATTCTAATTTTGCCTTGATCCCCACTGTTGATTATTTTTTGTTCGTAAGAATGTGGCAATCATCGCCTTCATAAATGCTGACTGTGCTAATGCCAATTCTATGGTAAAAATATTGAAATTCTATATAGTAAACCGACAATGATCTACAAGATAGGTAGGGTTGTCGGTTCGGATACTCGTTTTCGGGTAATTCAAACCCGGTTTTTTTTTTCGGGTTTCGGTTATTGGTTCGGTCTGGGTATCCGGAAATTTGAGATGCCCGACAACCCTAAAGATAGGCGAAAAAGAACCTTTGAATAGAATACTAAAGTTCGAACGGTTCCTGTGAGAGGAAATGACGTGCAATTTTATAATCCAGTAGTCTAAAACCTTGACCAATTATGGCGTTGATGACCTGTAAATCGAAAAAGTCAACAGATTCCAAATCTGCAATTTATCTCCAATCAATACTGATTTTAGGAACAGGAAGACAAAGAAAATGCTTCTCCCAACAAAGGCAAAGCTAAAAAGAAGAAAAAAAAGAAGAGGAAGAAGCGCAAGTTTAAGAAGGAGCCAAAGCAGAAGGAAAGGCCAGCTAAGAGAAAATGGATTGCACCACATCGTCCTCCACCAGAAGTGGTAGAAATGCCTCCAGATTGGAAATCTTTGTACCAAGAACTGAAAGAAGATGGTCTGCGACCTGTAAAAAGGTACATCAAGAAGCCTAAGGAAGAGTGGGTTTTTCTCTGCAAATCTGTGTTCAGGAATGATTCCGTTATATTCCAGGGAAATTGTTTTGCCTTGTACCATTCCTTGGGAGCATTTGGCTGCACTAACTACATGTCATCAACCATTTGGTCAACAGAGAGATCCAAAGGTGGAGCCATTTTTGATGGTCCAACTTTTTTATTTCCCTCTTTTTAGATCAAAATTGAAGAGGGACAAACCAAACTTGTTCAAGTAAGAAAAAGCTTCCAAGCTTTTATTGAATGGCACAACAACACAAATTTTAGGGTGCTTTGAAGTCCGAAACGGTTGGTGTAAACCAGATTCACTAGACAATTGTTGCATTAACCATGTTATTTGAGCTGCTTCCATTGTTTGAAGAGAATACTAAGCATCATGCATCTCAAAAAGGGTTTGCTGGTTTTGGAGGTTTCTAGCCAATTTTTTTACTTCAAAATCGACAAATAAGCTTTCAGGTCATAAAAGAAACGTGGAAAATGTTGTGGACAATCACAAGTATGAAAGCGATTCGAAATTGCACTTGTCGGAAGGAGTAATTCCCAAAATCTTCCAAGCAGCAGCCTCCGATCAAAGTGACATGTCAGCATTTGGATCTCTTCGACCTAATGTATAGCATTTACCTTTCACTTATACGTAGGCAAACAATTCAAAGAATTTATTCAGAACATTAAAGTGAGGTATAGTGACAGAATGAAATCTGGTAGGCAAAGGCAAGTAATATATTGGTCTCATAACGGATCTAATTGCAGGCTGTGCCGATGACTCCAACACCTTCCTAAGCAGACAATTTCAACCCAATTCTTCTGAAAAAGCTGGTAGCACTGTGATTGATCAGAGAAGAAAAACAGTCCAGCTAATTGATGTACCAGATAATTAAAGTCTTGGTAAATAATTTTTTTTTATGTAGGGAATGGAAATGAAGCACAGCAGACTATCAGAATGCATAATACCGAAAATTTTCTCAACGGAGGTTTGATTTACGTAATAATGAACTTCCTCTAAGTCTTATAACCTCAACATCCTTTAGGAAATCACAACGAAAACTGGCGCTGAATTTGGATCATTCAGGCCGACTGTACATGAAAGCTCTGGAGGATATAAGATGAGTGAGGACGAACGAAAACTATGCGCGCTAGTCATTCCATATCAGGTCAGACCTTTGAGCAAAAAATATGGTTAGTATTTGTAAATGTTTCAGACAGCACCTTCACTGACACTCTGACAACTCGTGCAACGTTACTTTTACAACCATAACTGTAGATATTTTAATAAACTAACTTTTGACTATTTACTTTGCAAATTTGATTAAAGAATGGTAATTAGATTATATATTCTTTATAAAACTTGGGAACCAATTGGAGGCTAGTCTACGTTGTCGCGAAGCGAGTAAACAAAAAGAAAAAATTCAGTAAAAATCTCTTTGCTCTTCAGTAAGGATTTCAATATGTAAGAATGATGACAATAATCCAATAATTGACGCTACTCAGTTATACCCCTCTTCCACCAAACAATCAAGTTTTCTAAAAAATATTTAAAAAAACAGTTTCTGAAAATACGCTTTATTCGGAAACTGATAAATCAACAACGCACGAGAATAGGTTTTACGGCAACTTCACTTCTCTAGCGGATGGTAATTCTAAAATGACGCCGTGTAAATCCAAATCATTAAAAAAATGAATTAAAATAACAATACCAGAAGTTTTTCGATCAAATCAACGTGTGAAAGTAACATGCGTCTGCAACAGTACCGCTTCAATCCGAGCTAAAAAAAAGACACCAAAATTTCTGGTAAAATGAATTTAACATAAAATATTACTGCGTCCAGAGCATCTCCTTCAGTGTAGTCACTCTGCAACAAGCCGAGGTAGGCATCCCATTTATTTCCGATAACCTGAAGATAACGCCTTATGTTCTATCGTTTATAACACCAAAAATACCTTGCCACAAGTAAAGCAACGCACTGGAATGATCATTTTCTAGCAAGTAATTAAGGGTTCCTAAAAATTGTTATTTTGTATTTTAATGTTTATCTGCACAGTTAACGGAGAAAACGCATACACCAAAAGCAAAGTAAACTTTTTTGCACCAAATTATTGCAAATTTATCAAAAAGCCAAAACATGAGACCTTGCAAAAGAATTTAAGGGACCATAGTTGTTCAAGACTGAAAATCGTCCAAACTGGAATGGGCGCGGAAAAAAAACGTGAAAAAATTAATGAGTGGGAAACGCAGAGTTTATAAAAACCAAAAACTTGCAAACACAATAAAGTAAAGTGACTCAGGTTGAATGGCTCAACTGAAGTCCACTCAAATAGTTATGAAACCCTACTCCCTATCTGTAAAACCATTTCAAATTTTCGGGGTCCCAAAAATAATTCCTTTAGGACTGTGAAATTTATAATTTGTGCACGATTTGGCTTTGAACGATCAACAATTTTGTTTTACTTTTTGAGTCCAAAATTTTGGAATTTATTGGTTCAGTAGCATCCAAGTTCGGATGAAAGCTTCTTTGTACGCCATGTTGTTTTTTACGTGATCTCATAAGTAACCAGAGTGTCCTGCTAAATCGTACTATAGCTACGCGGAGTGTATCACATTTTCTCTTGTTGAGCCAATGTGGGTTTTTATTGCATTGCGCTTTCGTATTTACGTGTGGGATAGATAATGAAAAATTTCCTTATTTGTCGTGTTAATGATGATTGGACTTATTGGAAACTTCTTGAAATTTAGAGATATTGACTTGCATGGGGGGCCGAGGGAACACACATAAAAGAGATCAAAGGTACCCATAATTAAGATTTTTATAAATAAATTTTACTTTTTCAGTGATTCGCAAATGCCTCTGAGACACTCTGAGATACAAACTTCGTATGGAAATCAAGAAAATTCGTTACATTTTTCTTCTATCCGTATAGAATCGCCGACAGAAAACAGTTGCATCAATGGAGACGTCAATCAAACCAACAGTAGCAGCCTGCAAAAGTCTACTTCATCATATGTAAGCTTCTTTGTATTTAACAGTTAAATATTTACCGGTCAATACTTGTTTTTAGAGGTTTCGAATGGAGCTTTTCAAGACCTTCGTTGCTTTCTTTTGCCTAGTAGTTTCTGCTTTCCTCAATTTCTTTTTGCTTACAGGTATAATTAGTATTTGGATATTTGGCTTTTTAAAATTATTATTTTTTTCAGTTATTCATGACATAGGTATATGCTGGATCCCCACTATCACTTTTAGCTCATGGTATTATTGAAATTAAGTGCCAAGAAAGCCTCTTGATGACTTAGTCTTCTTCTTGATAGATCAGCAAAGGTGGGCGTGGGCAGTTGGGGATGTCTTATCTACCGTCAAGTAAGTTATTAAGTCGCTATATGTGTAGATGGCACTTAAATCGAATTTTTAAAGTGCTGTCGTTGGCTTCATAGTGGGTGAGTGAATTAGTAAGTCTAAATTTTTTGTTCAAATTTACCAAATTTTAGTTCTTCTGCATCGAGAAAGACTGGTTATTCTCAGGCAAGTGGTTTCCTTTTATAGCTTTTAATTGCATGATAAATGTCGAGTAATGACCATTTTAGACGTGTATTTCTTCTTGCTGCGATTCTCTATGGTCTCCGAGCCATCATTCTTGGTGTTACCTTCTTACCACCTTCCTTTTCCAACAGGTAAGACTTTACTTGTGTGCCATAACCTGCATTTTAATAGTGTGTTTCAGAGATGAAGTCTGTCAGCCTCAGGTATGAGTATGTCTGTTTCTTCTACGTTGAACAACTATTCGCTAATTTATTAGGAGTCGATTCGTTTTGAATTTAGATCAATCGGACGACTATTTTCAATGGGATGTACGCAACTGAGATAGCTACAAGGTTGGTGATTTTTCATGTGTTTTAAAGTATATTTGGTTATATTTTTAGATTCGTCACGTATGTCGTCACGCTGGGTTTGACTTCTGGACAAGAACAAATTCTATGCGGAGATTTGATGTTCAGTGGCCATACCGGTAATTACTTACATTACTGTTGGATCTTGGATCTTTGCATCTTGTTCTTCCCTCTACGCCTGATTGCTTTTAGTTGTTCTCACGATTATGTATTTTGTCCAACTCCAATATACGCCTAGAGGATTGGTCATATTGAGGTAGCTTTTAACGGTCATGGACAAAATATCCCCGAGCCGAAATGTCTCCGTAAAAAATACATTGGGACAGAATTGTCCCTAGACCATTAAGACGGGTAAACCTCCTCAAGAGCTCATGAACCAGAATTAAGTCCTAAGCAAATCCAATCCTTGGGGATTTGATGTCCGTAAATATTGTATCCAGGGATATTTAGGCCGGGGATTTTTTGACGCTCACCGAGCTTTTAACTCTTTCTTTTAAACTGCGACTTTCAGGTATATCGCTGCACCGATAACTTTTCTTGGTATAGCTGCACTTGTCGTCTCAGGAGGTCATTATACTATGGATGTAAAATCTTTCCATCCTAGTATCCAAGTCAGTAATATAACCAATTTAAGGTGTTGATCGCTTATTGGTTGACCAGTGAGTCATCAACAAACCACTGTGCTGCACTAAACCGCTCTAAGAATATATTTTTCAGGCCACGTCTTCTGGAGCTACCATCAAATCTTTGAGTTGTCACGTCATCAACGAGGTCAAGCACCTCTTTCTAGACTTTGGTGGTTCTGGATGTGCTATTGGTTACTTAATTACTTTTGATTCTAAAGCGTATGGTTTTATCATATTGTGATTTCAGGTTTGAGGCAGATGTTCCAGAGGGAAGGCTTCAGAATGAGTGGTAATGACATAAATATTTTTTTCACGCATAAATATTGCCTATTGTTTTAAATTTTAGGAATTGGCCGTTCTCGAGACCTCAGTTCCTACATAATGTCTTCCATTGCCTGAATGCAAAGTTATCTTGAGTAATCTCAACAAAGGTAGAACTACTTCCTGCGGATGCGCACAGATCCTTTTTCAACTTGGCGTTATTTTATGTTTCTGAGCAACAGATAAAGCGAATCTTCTTCAAGTTGTTCTCAATTTTTTATTCTCCTTAGTTTCAGGAAGTTAGTTTACGTGCTGGGGTTTCGCAAAATCGCGTCTAATACATAGTCATTTATTTTTCTTTAATTGGTAATTACTTATGCTCCCTATTAGAGATGATGTCCGTGTTTAACAGGTTTTAAAAAAGTTCTTTTCTCGCTATTTTCTTTCTAATTCAAGACTAAATTTTTTCCCGAATATTTCTTTCAAATCTCTTTGAAAATGTCGTAGAGCTTTTTTTTTTTTTTCTCTAAAACCCGTTGAATGCTTTTTGAAAAACATCGTCATTTCGCAAACCTCAATGTCCCAATCCCACGCGGCACCTTTCAATGAGATTTGAAGGAAACATTGGGGAAAATTTTCAATCTTGAATTACAAAGAAAATAGTGAGAAAAAAACTTTTTTGAAACCTGTAAAACCCTGACATGATCCCTATTCCCTATGTACCCTTCCTGTATATTTAACTTTGCTCTCTTTTTATCATAATTTTTACAAATTTTTATTTTGTGAGTGTGCTGTGACCTTTCATACCGGTCTATTTTCGTAATTTGATAGGATGCAGGAAATCTGCCCAATGAAGGAGTCCCTAATCACTCATGTTGGCTGGAAATATTAAACCCATCATTTATACTTTTCGAGGTTCGTCTATGTAAAAAGCTATTGGAAATATTTTCAAACTATTATCTCTTGGTTACCTATTTTGAGTTTTGCAACCTCTGATCTGGCTTCGTTTCCCACGTTTCGTCTGCTCAATTCATGTGTTTTTTTATTTCATTGATTTTGCTTCGAAGCCCGCACCTTTTACTATGAACCTTTGCTGGATAAAATTCTGTTTTTTTATCTTACAAGTACCGTAATAACCTCTAACAATTG
>BBSZ01010019.1:0-17881 GCA_000981365.1 Subanguina moxae
ATATATAATGTAACTGACATATCGATTTAATCAATTTTTAGGAATGAGCGATTTAAGACCGGTGATTATCAAGCTCCATCAGTAAGGAAAAGCCAGCGCGAGATTGTCGGACTTCTCGGTGAAAAGGATTCAGAGAAACAGAAAGCCACAAAAAAGCCTCACAGAACAATCACGAAGCTGAAGGATTCGTTGCAGAGAGAATGGCACCGCTTTCCGCTTGATATGATCCAAAGAGTGATCGACAACTTTCTGGAGCGGTTAAAAAAATGTATTGCATCTAATGGTGGTCATCTTGAGTAGTCGTTATTGTTGTTTGAATAAAGTTATATATCACTTTGTAGAGGAAAAAAGGGTTTTCAAGTGACACCAAGCATTCTGTTCAATAAGGCACGCATCATAATTAGAAATCTGATTTTAAAAGTGGTCAGGAACCTTTATCTCACTCGTTAGTGCAGAGCGGAGAAAAATAATGCATCAAGCAACTTTTTTCAATATCTCCGCTATATTTTTTGGTAAATGGTTGGTAGGCTTCTAACAGACCAATTTTTGAATTGGTTTTAATATCCCAATGTTATACAATGTGCTGCACATTTGGTGTTCTACTACTGCCAGAGTGCCGCATCACATATGTTATGGCTCCCTTGTTTTTCACCCCGTCTTGATTTTTTCATTTTTCATTTTGTACATAACAGTAGCCAATATCATATGATTTTTACTTGCAACAGCAATTAGTAATAAGCTAAAAAACAATGAGACACTTAACACTACTCAAACCCTATCACTATATTTCAAATACCATACAAGACATTAGTTTCAATCAAATAACTGAAATTGCCTACTCCTCTTTGTTTGCATTTGCTTTTGGACTTGCTTTTCAAATAGATTCAATGCTTCCTCATTGAAAAACAACAAAGAAGGACGCGATAAATGTGTATGTTCACTATATTTCAAATACAAAAAATTGCTTTAAAATGAAAGATTCCAAAAACAAGCATTTTCTCAATCTTTTCTAGTATAAAAGCGAAAATGAAAATTACAGGGTGAACAAGCGCTAAAAGTTGGTATAGAAAGTAGATACACTCTTGCAAAAACATCAAAATTAGGTCGGAAGTGAAAGTCACAAAGCACATAGCCCTGTAGTTGAATTTAAATCACCTCTCTCGTTATTTGTTAAGAATATGCTTGGCCTTATTTGGCCTTATTATAAAAAAAGAAATTTTGTATTTTTTTTAAAGGGGGTTTAAAAATTGGACCTTTAGGGGAATCCCGTCCCCCATAAGTCCCGAAAATATTTTCGTGAAGACCAGCCAAATTTGAGCTTTTATAAGATATGTCGTACTTCCTAGGGCGGTAGAAATAAGCTTTACCTTAACCTCTTTACTTTACCTTTAGCCTCGATAGAAACAAGTTTTACCGTTACCTTTACCGTGAGATAGAGGTAAAGGCTTATTTATACCGCCCCTGGCAGAAATAATAAATGTTTCTATGTTTAGCTTGCTGACTAATATTTTTAGGAGATATCACCGAGAAAGGATATGAGAAGAAGCGTCGCTTACTCTTAGCTCCCTATGTTCAAGCCCAGCAATTGGCCAGCAAAAATAAATCAAGTTTGCAATGTACAATATGTTTAAGCTCCCAATCTACTACATTCAGGTGCTTCAAAACATGCCGCTGACAGCAATACAAGTGCCAATGGCCAGAAGAAGTCTCAGAGAAGATTGACCAGAAATGACTCTCGGTATCACTCAGGTTAGTAACCTGCTAAAAAATTTATATTCAAATAGAATTTTGACTATTTCCAGAAATTCGTCAGGAAGCAGTGCAGCAAGCTCTAGCATCCTGGGGGATACGTAGTGCCATCAGCAGCACTCCTGATGGCAACAGCAACAACCAGCTATCTACAGAGAACAGCAGTAGTGCAGGTGCAATGCCTTCACTCCGGGCACCCATTTCCAGGAGGAATGGCTCCACTTCTAGGTCACAATCGAGGCAAAGCCGGCCTTTCCTTACTATTGCCAAGCCAAAGCAAGAATGCTCAGGTATTTCTTCAAAAATATTTGGGCAAATCTGTTAAAGAGTCATGTTGGTGACTAATTTTACTTTCAAGGTAGAGGGTGGCCCGCAAAAAGAGATTTTAGAAAAACTGCTTTGTCTCATTGTGTTTTTGGCAGGCCATTGTCA
Organism: Subanguina moxae; assembly: GCA_000981365.1. NCBI lineage: Eukaryota > Metazoa > Nematoda > Chromadorea > Rhabditida > Anguinidae > Subanguina > Subanguina moxae. The sequence continues at coordinate 2,182 of BBSZ01010019.1, forward strand.
ATGAATTGTCTTTGCTGTCATCTTCTCTAGACTTCTGCAATATATTCCTTTAATTTTCAACTTTCGCTTACTTACAGGTGATTTGCAGGAAGTGATAGCTCATAGAAAATTGAGTAATTTTCTCGCTATGACATTTTCAATAAGAAATAAATACAGTCAAACCTCTCTTTGGCGATCAAATTCAGAATCCTTACGATTTTTTGCCCTTGAGACATCAATATCGAAATTGACAAAAGATGTCAAAAATTGAGGTAAAAAGCTGTGGATCGAACTTTTTGGGCGTCCGTTAAATCGCATGTCGATTGTATTACATGTATTGGTGACTTAATAAAAAATTAGGAAAATAACAGTCCAGGTTTTGCCTCGCCACCCGTTAGTACAGTCAACCCTCGATAATCCGGCATCCAAAGGACCAGGTTTTGAGTGCCGGATTATCGAGAGTGTCGAGTTATCGAGGTCCATTTCTCGATAAAACCGCTTCTCGGGACCTTGCTTGGGGTAGCGGGTTAACGAGCGTGCTGGATTAAGGAGGAGTTGGATTAACAAGGGTTGACTGTACTACAAAAATGAAAATTAAGAGTTTAAAATTTCTTCAAATTTTGAGACGCAAACCTTTTTCAGCGCTAATCACTTGTATCGGGTCTCTTTAACACTTGCTTCTTTGTGTAAGATTGTCATTGTAGATAGTGGTGATAATAAGCTAGCTGGCTGCCATCTATATGACACCCACCCAAACAACTTTTTCTGTGAATATGCTTGAAAGAGTGTCTCTATTCATCTTTTTCATCCCTCCAACAATATGCAGTGCCACATTATTCTGGCCTCCTTTTTTTTTCTCAATTGATTGCTCATCCGGTGGTTTATTACACTCTCACAAAAGTAGATGCCTAGAAACAACAACTAAGATCCCCACTTGTCCTCCACCCAAAAACCTTTTTCTGCTTGGGGATGACCTCTTTGCCCCCTCATTTGTTAGGTCCATCCATCACTGTTAAAGAGGATGTGCTCTTTTCCTCATTTGTAATTTCTAACTAACTGACCCACTCGCCGACAACCACAAATACCCTCTTTTTTATAAAACAACCAACCTTTTTGGTATTTTAAATGAGAATCTCCTTTCCCATTGGTTTACTAGTGGTCATAGCACGCATGTTTTTTTTTAATATTTTTCAATAGGTTTGGCGAGTACTCGAGATTTTTTGGTACTCGACTCGAAAACTCAGTATTTTTTAGAAGCAATGAAATTAAATCTACAAAATTATGAATTTCTAACGCTGCTCGGTTATACCCCCCGAAAAAACCGATTTTTCTAGAACTGCTTAAAAACCATTTTCAAGTAACATTTTGCTAAAAAAAAGCTAAAATAGTAACTTAGAGAAGAATAGAGAGGATTGGGAGGGAAAGGGAGTCATAGGAAGCCACTAATTTGAAGGGGCATTCACCCGTCTCCCTTACTGAACCAGGACATAAAGCACCTCTAGATATATTCTCTGATCAAGACTATTTCTCAGATTCATCTCGCAGGTAAGTCTGTGCGCTCATCTCTAACTCTCGAACCCCCTTACAGGGGCGATTTTTTTTTTGAAAAAAAGTTTGAAAAAAAAAATTATAGGAAGGGGGGGGGTTTTATTGTTAGCATCGAGAAAGTCTGCTGAAAAATGAAGAAATTCCAATTTTGGAGTTGGATTCTCTCATAATTTTTGATTAGTTTCTATATTTTTGCATAGTTCTTGTTTCTCCATCAAGATTTATAAGGTAGACTGACGATGTTAAACACAAATAAACAGTCAAGAGGACACTAAACATGAGACAAACCAGGATGATTTAAGAAATGGGTATAAGATGAGGCGAGCTATCCAACAGATTTAGTTGATTTCACCTACTTTCAGCTATCTTTTACTTCTTCTCATCGCGCCCTCTACCAAATTTGCTAGGCAGGACACGAAAAAAGCTTCGGAATTAAAACAATTATAGGGAGAGCATATAATTAAAAAATAAATAAGTCTTGAATCGCCTGTTACTGCCTACTTTTTGAAATCCAGAAAGCATGCCCCTTTAAGAAATGCTTGGTTTCACTTTTTTTCGATCTTTAGCCAGCTGTCTGATTTAGAATTGGTCTGAGCAAGATATTTTTGAGCAAATAGACCAGTTAGCCAATGACTTTTTATTGATGGATGCAAGCAAGTCTTGCCAGGCAAAGGGGTACAAGTGTAAACCAACAGGAGAAGGACCAAAGGGTTTCGTAACACAACAACAACGGGAAATCAAATTGATTGACTGGCCAATTCATTAGTTTGGCTGGCTAGCTAGTCTTTGACTTCTGGAATGGGATGTTACCATTTAATAAAATGTAATTTTTTCTCGAATAGTAGGGTTCAATACAGAGTTACCAAGTCTACTTATTTTCACCCCTTGTTTTTTACCTTTTAAAAATCTACTTATGAGAAATTGGTACTACTATATTACTCATTGCCCCCTCCCCCCATCAAAAGTATTTGGGTTTTAAAATAGCCTGGGGGCGGATGGGACACGTATTTTGTGGCAGTTACATTTGGGGAGAGGTATAACACAGTAGGAAGAATATTTTGATGGTCGAAACCCGCGCCCCGAAGGCATCTTTTTGCCTCTTTTTAAAACATACAGACGGATCTCTAAATACAGTCAAACCTCGATATAACGAACCCCTGGGGACCAGCTAAAATGTTCGTTATATCGAAGGTTTCGTTATATCGGGGGTCCGTTATATCAAGATTTGACTGTGTAACAAACTCCTGAGGACCAGGCAAAATGTTCGTTATATCGAGGGTTTCGTTATATCGGGGGTTCGTTATATCGAGGTTTGACTGTATTAGTTTATCTTTTCCCCGTTTTTCCTTCACTTATTGCCTGGAATGTTTCGAATTTTTTTGACTGGAAACATAAGATCTTTTTATTAAAATGTCTAGGAAAATGTTTTATAAGGCATCTCTAACTGTCATTTTACCATCAAATAATCACTTAATTTTTTCATAGCTCGAGGATGAGAACTTTATCTGTGACCATTACGTTCAACGCATTTATAGATGGCAATTTCTTTCTTGTCCACTTTGCCTTGCATTTATTCAATATATGGTCCATCCAAACTAAAAAATTTTCCCCACAGAGTACAGCAAAAATGTAGCAGCAAAATATAGGACACCTTTTCCTTCCAACGGAAATGAAATTTGAGACAAACGAGCTAGCAGTAAGAAAGTATGCATATCCTTCCTGTCTCCAACTAAAAATCCCTCATAAAGTATTAGACGCCTTAGTGGTCAGTCAGGCAAGTGCTCTATATATTCCCACATGTTGACCACCCACTTTCCTGCTGGAATCGCCCCACCGCCTATAAGTCAAATAGCCAAGGTGAAATGGGTAGACAGCAAAGGAAATCCAATTTGTGTTGTCTACCCATTTAGTGTGTGGCAGCTTGACATTTGTCCCTAAGCGGACATCATTTGGTGGTTTGCCAATTAGAGGCCGCTGCCTTTCCAATCAAATTTGGATTGGAGTTGTTGGGTGGAAGGACACTACCCTTTGGCTTGTTAAGACTGCTGAATGCGCGAGGGAGTTGCATTTTCTATATTCTTTAAGTCATCGATTGTTTGATGAGGGTGTTAGAAGCCTGCCTGACTTGTCTCTCTAATAGTTTCTACAAAGAGCACTTAGGAGGAGAAGGTGTGTATGCGTGTGTGTGACTGATTGATGAAAATAGCAGCTCAGTCAGATTTATATGTTAATAATGGAGGTGTTTCATATCTCATCACATTGTTCTTCTTACCTTTTTTGTATCCATTCATTTTTTCCCCATATTTTTAATCCTTCTATTCTTAGATGCCTAGAAAATAACTAACTAGGAGTGCTTAAAAAGCCATTTGACAACCGGAAAGCAGGCCAGGACTCTTCAAATAAAGCTAAAAGTTGACTGTACTGGACTATAAACAGAATATACGGCACAACATATACCTTTCCCCACTGCTCGTCAAAAAATAATAAATTTTCCAATGTTTTTATCACTTGACTATGGCAAAAAATCCTCTAAATGGATTTGTTTCGTAATGCCTGTCGTTCCCATAAGGAAAGACAAGCATGGTTTTTAATACAGTAGTACCTGAATGTTGTGGACAGCTGTGACCATCGCCGATAAAGCCAAAGATCAATTGAAGAGAGGCGATCACCTGTCACACTACCAGCCGCATACTAGATCGTGTCTAATTATTTGCTAGACATTTTGCTAAGAAGCAAAAAGGGTCACGCGACATTTGCGCCCCAAAAATATTTCAACTATAGAAAGAGTAGCTAAACCATTTGTAGGGTAAACTTAGGTCTGCAATACGATACAAATTGGGCATACAACTAAGCCTAAGGCTTAGGGTAGGCCAGCGTAGGTTAGCCGTGAACCTCTAAACTTAGGTGAAACAGGGTATTGCTGGTTCACGGCTAACCTACGCTGGCCTACCCTAAGCATTAGGCCTAGTTGTATGCCTAAGTGCAGTTCCTAGAGTGCAGTTCCAAAAATAAGGTCAAAATGGTGCAAAATGGCCAGCTGATTCACCCACCTTTCACATGGTTTACCTGGTGCTTTACCTAACCTCCAGGTCGTTTATTTGGTATTTACCTACCATCTAGATGATTTACCTACTCTCCAGAAGGTTCACCAACCAAGTGGTATACATGCCCTTCAAATGGTTTCTCTACTCTCTAGTTGGTTCAAAAGTTTTTGGGGTGCAAATGTGGGGGCGTAAAAGTCGCGTTACCCACAAAAGTAGATTTCACAGATATTTACACAAAGTTCAAAAAATATGTGTGTGTTAAAAACTTTTTGGACGTCACTGTGTCTCTTTTAGAAATAATATGTGTAAAATTCAATCAAAAGCATCTTACTTTCTTAAAAAAGGTTGATTAGTATCACTGACTGCTTCTCTTTATGATTGACAGAATATAAATAACATAACTTTTTGTTTCTTTTCTTGCCCTACTTTCATTCCATTCCTTCTACAAAATATCGATCGCCTCTTTTCGTTCCAATGAATAGTTATTGTCCATTTTTTAATCAACGAATAGATCAATTTTCCTATTCATCAGTCCCACTAACACCACCCAATTTGTGTGCCCCATACAACAATGTAGGAAAAACGAAATTAATACGGTGATTGCTTCTCTTTATGAAGGACTACACGAACAAAAAAGAAAAACAGGGATGAAAACAAGGAGGACTGGTTCTTGTAAGAGGAAATTCTCTTTTCTTGATGCTCATATGGGATGGCATTGCTTTTGAGGCTTTAAAATCCCTTTTCCTGTACTGATTAGAGGACTCTAAAAGAAGGTTTGTCGGTGGTAAATCACCGTTTTATAAGGTATTTTTTAATTTTTTTGATTTTTCGTTTCCTACACCAATACAAGCCATATACAGTCGAACCTCGTTAAACTAGCACCCCTAATTCAAAAAAATGTGTTTGTGGCATTGTGTTTTTGACCTATGTTTTGCTGGTGTCTTCTGGGCATGTTATATACCAAAACGTAGCCTAGAATCTAAGCCAAATTTTGGTATATAACATGCCCAGAAGACACCAGCAAAACATAGGTCAAAAACACCATGCTACAAACACATTTTTTTGAATTAGGGGTGCCAGTTTAACGAGGTTCGACTGTAGAAACATTTTTGGGCATACAACTAAGAAACTCGGGAGGGTTTGGAAATTGGCAGGATGGGTCTCTCCAATCACAACAAAGCCGGACGAGCAATCAACTTAAAATATTAATTTGTGGACTTTTGATTGGTGTGGTTGAATAAAACTTGAAACAAAAAAACTGACGTTAGTTATGCATCAATCTAATGGTATGTCTACCGTGATCCAACATAAACTTTTTTCACTCAAATAGCTGCAATCCATCCACCCAAAAACAACTAGTCAAAGGCCTACTTTTGCTGATTGCACCCAAAAGTGCACGGGTCAGTAATCCCTTTACTCTATTGTTGTTGTAGTGAGTTTAACCCAGAGATGTCACCTCTTTTGCAGGATTCCATGTGCATTTTGTAGTATCTATTTTCTCACACCCACCTGGGCGCTCAGCCCTTTTTTCCCCTTTGCTTCAAACCAAGCCGGTGGTCACTGAGTGACAATGTAGTAGAGAGAAAAAGAGCAGTAAGTGCCGCACATCTGGCTAGTCTCCATTCAATTCTTGGTGGGCATTGATTTATGGTTTTGCACGGCCACATAATAAGCCTGCCTGATGGTGGGGCAGTCACAATAGAATTGTTTGAATATCTTTTAAAAACATTTCTACTTAATTTTTCAGTGATTTGTATGGTCTTATATTCACTTGGAATGTAGCTCTAAATTATTGTGTTGTTAAAACACCTAAAAACAGCTGAAGATGAGAGAAAAGACGGTAGTTGACTTATCCAAGATGGATGGCCGTCAAATAGCTTATATCTCCTACTGTAAGGGCTACTTTTGAGAATGAAAAATGCTTTTTATTACAAAAAGTTGACTTTTGGGCAACAAAGTCCTAATCAAAATGTTGTTTAGACAGCAGTGACACCGACACTTCCAGAGATGACCAGAGCACTCTGGACAGTGGCACTGAAGCAGATACTTCTGGTGGCCAACAAAAGAACAAGGGTGCCAAGAAAGTTGAGGCTAACAAAGTAAAGGAAAAGGTCAATAAGGAGAATGTGTCTCTTCCTAAGACTTCTAATGGTTGGCTTCTTTATGGACTTATAATAACAATAATTTTTTTGCCTTTCTTTTCGACAGACTTGCTCAGAATTTAATTCTCTATCTTTTTGATGAAAAAAAAAGATTTTTGGACGTTTTTAAAAGATGTGCTTCATGTTGAATTGCATTTTCAACATTTTTTTCGACAACTTTGAAAACTCTAGTTTTGAAAACAAGCCTTTTTTCTTAGTAGGCCGGAGTACACTATATCAAGTCCTCCTAAAAATAAGTTTTGACCTTTGTTTCGTGTGTTTTAGGGTATGAAACGTGTAGAAAATATGTTTTTAGGTGGGGAAGGCAGTTTTTTGGTGAAAAAACATTTGACTAAATTTCGACTATTTGACTGTCTTGGGGGAGCAAGTTAAAGGGTTCTGGAGAGTAGCTGGATACCTTATTTTTTATTTATTCCTTGTTATTTATTCCTCACTAGAACTTGGCAAAAGAGTTTTTGAATGCATATGTTAAGAGTACTACTCGGATTTATCTCTAAGGTAAGTGAGGACACACATCTCTAACTCCCAAGTCCCCCACGCCCTCTTTGGGGAATTGGGGGCTTGGAGTTGAGTTGCGCACACACATGTACCTTAGAGAACAATCACTCGAAAATGACTCTGGATGCATAAAAATAGCATGCGAACCAGAGCTTTTTTATGCTTTAAGTGCCAGTTATCGAAAATAAATTCAAAACCCACAACTCGAAATCCTTTTCTGACTTGAAAAACAACAAACCAAAGGAGGCTAAGTCCTCCAAGGCAAAAATTTAAAAATTGAGACAAAACTTATAACTTTTTTTCCCAAAAAACTGCCTTCCCCCACCTGTAACATGTTTTCTATACGTTTCAGGTCCTAAAACACATGAAACAGTGGTTAAAACTTATTTTGGGGAGTACTTGATATAGTGTACTCTGGCTTCGTTAAGCAAACCATGTTTTTAGGTGCATCCATCAACTTGCCCCCTAAAATGACACCGGAGAAGACATTTAAAGCTAGAGAGGTATGTCTATTACATTCTCCTAATACTTTCACCAAAAAGTTTACAAAGCCCATAAAAATCACTGTCTTCCTGTGCCCATATACTTTTAAAAAGCTAACTGTCCTCCATAATTGTATTGCCAAGGCCGGAAGACATTTTAAAGACAAGAAAACAGTGGACGGTTTATAAGTAATAACCATTTCCCACAGGAAGACAAAGCAAGACAACAGCCAAAACTACTCACTTTTTTCTCCTTCCAGTCAAGGGTTATCTTTTAGTGCCTGGCCACAATAAAAGTGAATAGTAAAAAAATCTGAGTTCTGCTTTTTTTACCTGAAATTGGGTTACAATTCAACTCGACTCAACTATAAACCCCCCCTCGCCCAAAAAAATAAAGTTTTCTAAAAGTGTTCAAAAACCATTTTCAAGTAACAATTTTTCTAAAAAGAGGCAAAAATAGTAACTTAGAGGAGAATAGGAGCTGAATTGGGAGAGGAAGGCAGTCATAGGCCACTAATTTTCACCCGTCTCCCTTACTCAACCAGGACAAAAAGCACCTCTAGATATATTCTCTGATCAAGACTATTTCTCAGATTCATCTCGCAGGTAAGTCTGTGCGCTCATCTCTAACTCTCAAACCCCCTTACAGGGGCGACGGGAGCGGCGGGCTTGGAGTTAAGATGCGCACACAAGCACACCTGGGACATAAATCACTCGAAAACAAGCTCTGGATACATGAAAATAGCATGCATACTAGAGCTTCTTTATGTGGTAGGTCCCTGTAAGGGAAACCATGTTCAAGATCTTCTCTTTTCCTACAGAGTGGCCCCTTCATTGTCCCTTGCCCTCCCTTATACAGCCCTTCTTTCCAATAAAATATGGTTGAGTAGCCCTTTTACAAAGTGGCCCTATTCTTTTCTCTTCCCCTCCCAATACAGCACTCAACCCCTTTAAAATAGTCTTTTTGTTCGTTTTTTGGTATAAATTATACATAAACATGGTCATTTGACACTGAGCAGGTCACAAGATTGGGGGAGGTATAACTGAGTAGGTTGAGTAGATTAAAATTCAGGTGAATTTCATGTGATTTCATGTGAAAAGAAACCAGAAATCAGACTTTTTTACTTATCACCGCTATTGTTGCCAACACTTTATCCAAGGCCAATTTTAGAGTAGCAGCAGCAGTGGCAAGAAGTCTAAATGCAAAACTCGTCAAGAAGGGAATGGATCTACCTTATTTGTTAGAAATTATGAGAACTTGAAGAAGGACAGTAGTAGAAGCAAGTCGCCAGTAAAAGTAAACCAGACTGTATCACAGGAAGAGCCTCAACCTAGTTCTTCTGCTGTAGATTGTAGCAAAAATGGTGTGTGTGAACACACAAATGATGATGGACTCAACAATGGATGTTCACAAAGTAGTGCTTCACAAGCCACTGCTAGTGTGCCAGTGCTGAATTCCAAGCCATCTGAATCAAAAATAAACACAGGTAGGTGGTGTTGAAATTGATATGTTGCTGGCAAAACTATTTTATGGCTTGCAGAAGAAGTTTGTGTTAAAGTGCTGCAGCCCCCAATTAGACGCACCTCCAGGAGACTTTCCCCACCTGTCAAAAGAACCTCTGTGTTAGTCTTGGAAGACAGACCATTACCTCAACTGCCTCCAGGTATGTCTAAATTAATGCTAGTGGTAATTCTTTTTGTGTGTCTTTGTTGTGTGGAGGGATACATATACAAGATAAGCTTTAATAAAAAGACTACTGCATTTTTGAAAATTTTTTGTACGTTAGATGCCCGTTTTTAGACAGCCCTACCGTCGAAAATCTTCATTATTTTTGAGTTTTAGCACAGAACGCGAATTTTTATCATACCAATACAATTGACCGTCTCCACCCACCAAAAAATAAGCAAACATATTTGAATCAAACAAACGGATGTGATGAAAATAAGTGCAACAGGAATGAAATAAAAAACTAGCCGTAAATTTATAGCTTCCTGACAATTTTTCTTGTTGAATTCTTCTTTGTGGAAGGCGAACACGCGATCTTCATCCCTTGACGTCCTTGGCCGAGCAGATCCCGCTCGATTGTTGTTGCTACCCGTTTGCTCATAATGCTTGATTGCTTCGCTGACTGTATCCCAGACTAGGATTCCCAGTCGAACTTGAAAAACTTGGCGCTATCTCCGATTCTCTTTCCGCTGTGCCTAAGTTGAACAAAAGCAGGGCGCAAATCCGGTACACGGTAAATTGCGGGTCGCCAAAATCGGGTCAGACAAAATCGGGCCAGCCCATACAATTAGTTAATACCGTATTTACTCTATTAAGCGGGCATGCCCGCTTATTTTTCGACCCTTTGCTAGGGGGTCCACTTATTAGAGGGTGCCCGCTTAATTTTCGGCCTTTTCTCGTATCATAATTCAAATTTTATTGGGAAACACAATGAGATAGATCTCAAACGACTCAGGAAGAGCTGCAAATTCATTAGCTAGGGTGCCCGCTTATTAGAGGCTGCCCGCTTAATAGAGTAAATACGGTATGTTCATTCTACTATTTTAAGTCAGCCTCTTGTGTTCAATCTTGCTGATCATAGTCGCTGGTCTATTGTTATAGATTATATATTATTATATCACTAGACCAGAAATCCATGGATATTACACATGTCAAAAGCATCAACATTATATTTTCTTAAAAAAGGTTAATTTATTGAAAACACAAAGTTATAGATGCCTCTGACTCAGACGAGCAGTTGGGAGAAGATGATGAGAACGCTGTCTACATAAATACTGGTATTCCTGGCAGGACCTCCACCAACGACTCTGGCTTAGGAGGCTCTTCCACTGCTCCTCAGGACTACGCCAACACACATATCCGTGAGCTAAATTTAATTTACCTTTCTAACACACAGTTTCAAGTTAATTGTGCTATACAATTATTTGATTTGTCCATTTTCAGCCCTAAAACCGAGCAAAGTGTCTCAGAAGATTCAGCAATTGTTGCTTACCCTTCAGGTGGGCAAGAAATTCCTCATCTCTTAAACTAATTTTTGAAAATGCTGAAAATATTTTGAGAAAACAACAATTTACACAGTGGGCACATCGGCAGTTCTAGTCCTTTCGAGTATTTAGATTGGTTGCCCCAACTACAGGGCACACCACCTCTTTACTATAACAACAATTTAGGGCTGCTGTCAGCTGGTTTGCAAGTTTGCTAATTTACGAGTTCGCAAGTTTTCGAGTTAGAGTCGGTCAACCTCAATGCACCTACTCTTGTTGTTCAAGCGTTACACATATATTTTAGTAGACTCTTTGTCTATCTGTATGTATGCCCTTCATTTCTTTATCTGTCATGTTTAACCCACTCTAAAAGGTTTTTTGCTTTAATGGTGTGTCCATCCAATCTATATGGCAATTTGCTGCGAGATTGTTTTACACTGCGTGTTCAATGGGTCGAGGACGAGAAACAGACGTTTGTGTCCAATCAACACGAAAACTATAGGAGACAGAGAACGAGAATGCTATCCCATTGGACACACCTCGATGAGAAGGCGCACCAGTATCATTGGGCAAATACAACTTGTTCTCGCGCCATTCGACACTTAGTATTGATACAGCGTGGTTGACCTCTGTCAAGTAGATTTGGGTTTGCATCTCTAGTTGTATGTTCACAACAAAAACTTTAAAATAGAGCTGTCCGAGCGGCACTAACTCTTTGTTCTCTGTAATTAATACTTTGCAAATATCATTTTTTCTATTATGCTATAAGCCTGTTCAACCTGTGCATCAAAAGCAGTAATTCTATATCTATCATTGACAAACAAGCTGTTTGGTTTAATTGCTGCTCAATTTCTTTGGCCCACTTCAATTACACCAGTTAATAGCTAGCCATTCTCCTCTCCTAAGCTGCTACTGTTCAGCGACCAATTAATTGGGCAGTAATAGATCCAGCAAAAAGAGACAGGAGAAGAAGAAATACCTGTGATGTAAAAACAGAGAATAAAGTTTCCCACTCTTTAGAAATGAAATGTAATTCTCCTCAATTTATTGGCTGTTTCTGAAGACCGTCCCACTGACCAATCGGAGGTGTAGTGGCAAAACACCTGTGTTTGAAAATCTTCCCCAGCTAGGTCCAACTTGGATTAATGAGCCAAGCGGTCAGTTTTTCCTTTAATTAGACCTCTCTCTCCTTTGGGACCTTTATAGAGAAGTGGGTGAAAAGAGCGAAAACATTCCTTCCTGATTTTTACAAGTTGAGATTGTGCCCGATACTCATTTATACACATTCTATTTCTTCCTTTGCCAGGGTTGACCTTGTGTCTGGGTGTAACAAGGCTGTAAACTTGTTTTTAGCCCATCTCTCTACTTTGTCTTTGTTTCCTCTTTAGGGAGGAGGAATATGCAGATTATGCTGGCTGGCTAAAGGAAACAAGGCAAATTTTGCGCCAAATATTTTGGATGAAAAAAGTTATAAATAAAAGTTTTGTGTTGTGTCTTAAGTCCTGCGCTTTTGGAACAACTTTAGAACAAACACACCAGTCAACTCTAGAAGCCAAATTCTGTTTTCAAATTCGGATTCCGGAGCTCTTTTTGCCTGTTGAAAAAAACTAGCCACCCTAGTCGACACTAGAACAGACTGAGTGCTTTTCTAGAGTTGACTGGGTGCCTGTTCCATACTTTAGCCGCGCTTTTTGTTCAAATGTTCAATTTGCACTATGGCTATATGTACTTTCACCCCTCAAAGTAATCATTTATCTCGTCAAAATAATTTTTTACCCCGTCAAATTTGAATTCCCGCAAAATGAGTAATTTTGACGGGGTAAATGATTATTTTGCGGGAAATTCAAATTTGACGGGGTAAATGAGTAATTTGACGGGATAAATGAGTAATTTGACGAGATAAATGATTATTTTTCGCGAAATTCAAATTTGACGGGGTAAAAAATTATTTTGACGAGATAAATGATTAATTTGAGGGGGTAAATCAATTTGAGCCTTTGCACTATTGTCATTTATTTTTTCTTCAAAACGTCGTAACAACTAATCAACAAAGTAATTTCCTCCAAATTCCACAACTTCTCCCCATCCTTCTTGCAGCTTTTGAATGCCCTAACATGGAATCCGCCTGGCTTCGAGGCAAAGAATTCAGTCAGGTTTTAATAATTTTCCTCCACTGGCGCAGGAAGTTGATAATCATCAAAGAGATTTGGTCTTTCATACCTTTCTTTCTATCCCCTTCTTTGTAACGAGAAAACCATCTTTGACATTGACTTGTACTGATTGCATCGTCTCTCCATCAACCTCGCAAGTTCTTCTTGTAGCTTTGATTTCAGTACACCTTGAATCATAACAAAAGCAGCACTTGACGGATATGAATATCAACCATCTAAAAATTGTGTAGAAGTAACAAAATATATCAAAGACGTTTATAACAGAAACAAAACAAAAATAAAAAAGAATAGTGCGAATTGAACCTTTGAACAAACACAACAGGACTTATGATACTACTTAATGGGTAGTAATTACTAATTACTGATCTATCAAGCACTGGCGTCCAACATTTCTCTTCATTGCATAGCGATTTGTTTAGTTTTGTTGAGCGATACAATCTTCCATATTTATTCTTTTTTCCCTGCAACGCTAGTGTAGATCTCGTAATGCCTTCATCCACTTTTGCCTTGTTTCTTCTTCTGGGTGGAGGAATTGTTGCAGGAAGAATATGAAAATTAGATTGTTGAAATAAACGGAAAGCAAATTTGGAGCAGAGCTTGAAAAAACTGGAAATAATGGCAAATTGTCAATTGCTTTTTCCACAATAAGACTTTTAGTGCCTGTTAGCATTGACTTCATACATGTCTTCTTCACCTGTCGCTTGTCCAATATTACGAAAGGGTGCTACTGTATTATGCGCCCCGAAAAATTTATACCCCCTAAAGAGAAGATCTTGAACATAGCTTTGCTAACTGGGACCTACCACATAAAGAAGCTCTGGTATGCATGCTATTTTCATGCATCCACAGCTTCTTCTTGACTGATTTTTTCTCTCAGATATAGGTGTTTGCGCATCTCAACTCCAAGCCCTCAAGCCCCTAAGCTCCCGTATCCCCAAAGTAAGGGGCTTGAGAGATAGAGATACGCGCACAGATTTACCTGTGAGATGAATCCAAGCAGCATTTTGGAAAAATAAATGCATTTCAGGTCTTTTTTGCCATAGTCCAGTGAGAAAAACACGGTAAAAGGGCAAAAAAAAGGTGAAAAAAATGAATGTATAATCCAGTAGAGTCTACAAAAGACAAAAAAGTGTGGGTTCACTTAATTTTTGATCCTTTGAGAAGCTGTCACCTTTGCTCAGCTTGCCAAAAAAATTATACTAAAATTATATCTCCCCGTTCTCTTGCTCAATCCCTTATAAGTGCACCCAAAACACTAGCTGGTTGATCACTGCTCATTTGCATTTGGACCATTTATAGAGAAAGAGATGGAAGAGTTTATGTTGATGGAAGTGTTGTTGTGCCCAAGTAGTGAATCATTCTGTGTGTTATCATTGGGCAATGACCGCTGCTCGAGATTGTCTGCTATACTTTGCGGGCACAGGGCACTTCCTGCATCTTCTCTAAAAAGGGGAGTATCACAGCAGTTCAGCACTTTGGATATTATTTAGCAAATAGAATTTTTGTCAGGATATTTTCAAGCTCAAATTACAGTCAACCCTCGATATAAGGAGACCCTCCCAAAATATTACTAAATATTGAGGTACCTTATTCTTCTTAATTCTACGACATACCGTATAATTTTTTGACCCACCGCTGCCTAATAATTAGAGAGGGACGAATAATTTATTAATGAAGGGCGCCGTAGGCATTTTTGCGAACCCATCCTGCCTAATGTGTGTCGAAAACCTTATCTAGTAGAGGTCAATCAACACCAAAGCGCTTCTTCGACCTTGTCCTAGAATGGGTACCATTTTTTCTTTTGGTCCCCTTATTGTTTTTTTTTTTCAAAATTTGTCATAATTTTTTTATTTTGCCCAGGAAAAGGGTGCGCCCAACCTTGTAAATGGTCTTTTCAGACCCTACGTACAGTCAAAACTCGATATAACGTTCACCCACAGCCGGTCCCTGGGGTGAACGTTATATCGCATTTTGACTGTATCACATTTAGGCATACTACTAAGCCTTATGCATAGGGTAGGTCAGCCTAGGTTAGTCGAGACTTAGTGTATACCATGTTATACCAAGGTTTAGTGATTCACGGTTAACCTATGCTGGCCTACCCTAAGCCTCAGGCTCAGTTGTATGTTGAAGTGCAGCTACTGGGCTCTAAAAAAACAAAATACGAAAATATATGATAATTTTGAAAAAAAGATAATGGGAGGGACCAAGGGAAAAACGGTACCCATTCTAGGACAGGGCCGGTTCTTTTTTTGTGCACCCGTCTCTAAAATATAACGTAACATATACATAAATCATTATAATAGCACATACCCTACTTCAATCTTGTTTTAAAAAATTACATTGGGTAGAACACCTAGGAATACCGCATAATTAAAGGCGGCCATATAATTTATAACAACACAAATGTTTTCTTAGCCATAAATACACCTGTAACGGATGGATTTCATTTTTTGTTTGCAAAGATAACTTGGTTTGTATGTTTATACTTTATCTCTGCATTCTGATAAGCTGTTAAAATGTGTCAGATTTATTTCTTTAATCTTGTGATTTGATCTCTATTGTGGCTTTAGAAACGATGTTGCTCTTCGCTTTGTTTTCTATGCACAGGCACAGCCATTCTGTCAACTTTTAGACGTCCAAAGCTGTGCAATTGCTTTATTTTTCGGCCCAACTTTTTCCTGCCATATTTGGCTGTTTGTATTTGCATATGTGTGAGTGTGTTGTCGAGGTGAGTGTCTGAATGGCCTATCCCCATACTTGCTTATGGCTGCAGCCTTTGTTTGGAAAAATAATCTTGGGTTTTCCTTGTTTTTACAAAAATA
>BBSZ01010021.1:4655-16173 GCA_000981365.1 Subanguina moxae
ACTTCTGGGCCATTATCTTGAATATTATAACGATAATAATAATATCACTAAATATTTCCAAAAGAGAAAAGCCTTCTCTAACCATTACGGTTTCTTCTCAAACCCAGCACTTTGAACTTGTTCGATTTGTATATATACTTCATATTCCGGCCTACCTTGCTGTCATCTTTTTGGTAGTAAGATTTTTGTTTCACTCTGATGCTGGCATCAGGGTTGGAGGCTGGGGTTTTGGGTAGGGCCGGAGTTTTGGGTAGGGCCGGAGTTTTGGGTAGGGCCGGGGTTTTGGGTAGGGACCCAGGGACCCAGAGAATTTTTTTTCTGACCACATATGAAAATTCGCTAGTGCAAAAGTTTAGCACCACTTATTGTTACTCGCAATTTTTGCTTGTTTTTGTTTCCCATACATTTTGCTCCATGTATTTTTTTTTCTTTTTATTTCAAAAAAATCATGGGCAGGCAGAAGAAGCTGACCGACATTGAAAGAGGACAAATTGGGGCATCCTCATTTGTGGGCTTATCAAATCGGGCAAAGGCTACATCCTTCTCGTGGTTGTGGCATGTTATCACGCGAATTCAGGCTGTTATGAAAAAGAGAATCCTAATGGTTGATCGACCAAACTTTTCCTTTGTTAGAAGCGTCAGATTATGAAGAGTGTATTTAACTCAAAAGCCAGCGTTAAACAAAGCGGATTTAGGCCTAAACGTTTCCAAAGGGACTGTCTTTTGAATCTAAATATAGTTCATTAAAAAATTAATTGATAAGTATAGACGCTCTTTTTGAAGGCCGCGCCAGTAGTAGTGGTATCCATCCGGCTTATCAAGAGTAAATTTCTTGGAGTGAAAATTACAAATTACTCTAATAAATTGTGTTCATACAGCGAAAAAAGGGGGTGGTGCTAATTTTTTCCATCGCACTGTAGACCCGCGTCTATAATTTTTCAACTTCACTCGAGGGGGGGGGTCTATAATTAGAGAGAATATGGTATTTCTATTTAAATATTTGCGTAATACAGGGTGCGCCAAAAGTTCGATCAACAAATTTAAACTAAAAATTTTTATCTAAAATAAAAGAACAATTGGCAAACAATAACACCATTGGAAATTTCAGACAATTCTACGTAAAACCCATGATTCAGAATTTGAAATACCTACCATTTGCTTTGACGCAGGCACGCATTATTTTCCTTTTCAACCACCGAGGCGAGCAATTCGACGTCCATTTCATCCCATGCTTGTTGAAGAGCTTCTCGAAGTTGCACGAGACTTGCGTACCCATGACGTTGACTTTTGCTTCCAGAATGGCCCAAATTGAGTAGTCGAGCGGATGAGGTCTGGACTGTACGGTGGCCACTGGCTGACATCAATGAATTCTGGGCAATTGTCACGACACCACTGTTGAACGACGCGAGCCTTGTGAGCGGGAGCAAAATCTTGTTTCTTCCCTTCTTGTTGGCCTCCTTGATGTTCTTAGCGATTCTGAAAAAAAAAAACATTCTGCTTATCAAACTTATCCTCCACGGTAAATAGTTTCTCATCCGAAAAGACGATTGACTTATGCGAAGATGATTGACTTATTGACTTATGGAAGCGACGAAAAAAAAATTGTTGATCGAACTTTTGGCGCACCCTGTATTTTTGTTTCCATTAGAAACTCTTACCGTTTCTGGCATTGAGTCAAACATTTGTCTAGCTCACTTTCAAGAATTGATTGAATGATAAACGAAGAATCGATAACATCATAATTGGCAAACTTATGGAAAGTCCATGGTGGACTGTTCACACATTGTGGCCTATCTTTTGCTCTTGTTAATGAAGATTTTTCTGCAAAATATGTTTTTACGCTTCTTTTGCTTTGTGCAGCATTAAATTTGTTAAGCCATTAAATTTGTGTAACCTCATAAAATTGATTATTTAAGTCACCATTTATTTGGTCACTTATGCCACTGACGGGCTTAAAGCATGCCTCTTAGCTTTTGTGGATCCATAAAAGTAGAATCTACCAGTTTTATTGTGTCCATTGGAGTGAGCGCAATACTTTCGGATGCCGAACATAATCGAGTCAGAGGTAGGAGTGCTAGAAGCCGTACCATCCTTGCTGGTGTCAACAAGTAAGCATAAAGGGTTTTCCATCAGATCTAGTAGGAAATTGGCTCCACTGCACTCAGGATTCTAAATTCTAGGCAAAATCTAATTCAGCCCTTATACATTTTTTTAATTAGCAAACCTCTTGACATCTCTTAATGCAGTCGTCTAGAAGATCCGTGTACAAACTTTCTAAGGTCTTACCCTCTACCACACTCTTTTGTTCGATGTAGAAAGATGGAGAAGAGCAGCCTTTAAAGGGTTTACTCATAGTGTTTTTTTCTGGTAAAAAACGTTTGTGGTCATGGTTGTGTCAACCGAAAATATATTTGTTATTATTTTTTATATTCTCTGTAATAACACCACTCATAGCACCTTTATTTGATAAGCTACTATACTAAAAATTTGAAAAAAGAATACTTTTACCCAAAAATTTAGTAAAAATTGCGTTGTTCCAACTGTGTACCATAACGCCGACTAATTCATAAAAATGGCTGTATTTCAATCCCCACTTTCAATTAAACTCTACATATAGCATTTGAAAAGGCTGCCAATTCTGCATCAAACGACACTTCAAACATGTATTTTGAAATATAAAAAAATTGTAGGCATAATAGTCTATAATTGGGAAAATCTGGGAAATTTTATATCGGGTGAGGCAAAAGTTCATACGAAAATTTAAACCTTATTTTTAATGAAGAAATGTACTCTTTCCTACGAAGTATTCGGTACCATTTTAACGAGCAAACAAAAAGCGTTTGAACGGTGCATCACTCTATTTCAAAAAATGATCAGAATGGCCACCTTCGGCCGCAATACCACAACGGAGACGTTTTGGAAAATTATCAATTGCTTTCTTTATCCTATCCAGTGGAAGACGTCTCCATTCTCGTTGCAACCACTCTTTGAGATCAGAGATGGTTCGATGAGGCTCTGAAATAGTCCATCATGTTTCCTTCAGCGAAATTTTAGCTTGATGGACTACTTTGTTTGGCCGGAACTGGAGAAAAGAGTGTGCTCAGAGCCTCATCGAACCATCGCTGATCTCAAAGAGTGGTTGCAACGAGAATGGAGACGTCTTCCACTGGATATGATAAAGAAAGCAATTGATAGTTTTCCAAAACGTCTTCGTTGTTGTATTGTGGCCGAAAGCTTGAAATAAAGTTATACACCGTTTAACAGCTTTTTGTCTGCTCTTTAAAATGGTACCAAACACTTTGTGGGAAACAGCACATTTCATCATTAAAAATAAGGTTTAAATGTTCGTACGAACTTTTGCCTCAACCGATAAAAAAGGGCTAATCACCAACACATAATTGGCAGGCCTTTTAAATGGCATAAGGAAAGTTTGGCTCTATATGAGAATCAGCCCCTTTTTCATATGTCTATATTTTTTCTGTATTCAGATTTCATTATCGAGGTGTGCAATTTACCTCAACTAAGCCTTAGGCTCAGATAACGAGCCGAGTTCACAGCCGTGCACATATTTTAGGTACACGCTGAGCCTAGGATCTAAAGCCTAGGCTTAGTTTGGGTAATTACATGCCATACTCATTACAAACCTTTTAGAGAGCAAACAATTCCAAACATAGGCAAAAAATGAAATTTCACAAAAAGCACGACGGGTGATGAGGTACAATCTTGGGGTACATTTCATCAGAGTACATAGCTTTTACGTTACTTAACAACAGGGGTGTAACGGAAGTAAAATTTTAAAAATGGAAGTTGGAAGTGGAAGTGGAAGTGAAAAAAAGTGCGGAATAAACGGAAATGGAAGTGGAAGTGGAATTCCATTACACCCCTGCTTAACAAGCTTTTACGTTACTTTTTTTTATATGTTTATATTACTTTTCAAAGAAAAACCTGTAGTCAATATAATCCTCGAAGTCAGAAAAAAAGTAAAGGTTAAAAAGGAGAGATAAGCTTGTCCAACACATCCTTTCATTTGTCAACAGAATATGCCACAAAAATTCAAAAATATTAGAAAACAAAGCCTGAGTAAGAACAGCTCTCCAGCAAATGAATTTTGTAGTCGCCCGCCACCCAAATTAAAACCCCATCCACATTCAAAGACCATTGTAAAAGAGGATCAGGAAGAGGCGGCGATCCCTCAATTGTTACTCTTCACTCTCTGCTCTGTTCCATCCCTTTTCGAAAACTATTTTTTGGTAGTTTAAATTGTCACTTCAACTTTTGCTCTCTTCTTTCCAATAATTTGCCAGCTGAAAGGAAGGAGTGATCAGCAGCTCTAACACATCCATCTAAATTCGGGCAGTGCTCCCGTTTTAAAAGTTACTCAAAGTTGTTTCCCATCTTCTCTTTGCTCCCACCTTTTCCGGAGAGGCGTAATTTGAGGGAGCAAGGAGGGAGGAACTGACCTGGATGGTGCAATTCCTCCAGGGAACACTACCACAGGAAATATAAGCAGTCAGCCTGGTCAAGGTCACAAAGACTGGCTGTTGCGTAAGCACACAACATGTAGTTGACCCTGCTGAGCTACAAAAGCTAGGAAGCCTTGTTAACTTTTGTCTAAAAATTTGAGCATGATTACATTTTGTTAAGCAATGAGAATTTTATGACCCAAGTGTTAATCACGCTCCAGTCCAGCTACCTCGATTATTTACTATTCAAGGAGGCACTTGCGTTGATGCATCCTGTATTTTCTCAATTAATTCCCGGGTGGATTATTTTTCAAACTGGAAAATTGCAACTTCACATGCATAATGTGGAATACAAATTTTTCAGTTAGTAAAATTGGTCCTGGATACAATAGATGGCTGTACACCATAATTTACGCGAAAATTTGTTACGCGGTCACTTTTTTACGCCACAACAATTTACATATACTCATTTACAGTACTCATTTCTGAAAGGATTTATTTATCTTGAGGCACTCTTGTAGACAAAAGAAACCTCAGGAATACAAATCTGAAACACAATTTCAAAGAGAGGCTTGCTTGCTGAGATAGGAACACAGCCAGCTACAAACTTAGTTTTTATCCTTTTTTTTCTCCTATTTTTGATAATGTCTCAGCAACTAAGCGTCTTTTTTGACATGCGACTTATATCGGTGCAATAAAAACCACGAACTCAACTTTACGAAGGCTGGGATCACAAATATAGGTGCATCGACGTTTCGCAAATTTTTGCAAATGCGAATATTTGCGTTTTTTCGGTCTGGGATCCGTCGCCTGTCGCCAACCCAAACCACCACACAAAAGTACATAAACAAAAGAATTTTCCAGACTTTTATCACAGTTGAGCAAAAATAAAAACACATACTCTCAAAATAGAGTCTCTATAAACAAATATTTCTAAATCACAAAGTGCTTAAATGAACAGTTTTGATTTTCATGATCTATCTTTCCGAATTTACAAAAAGGCACATGCGGACAATTCTTTAGCCCGTAAAATTGCACTTAAATCGGTGCACTAGCCGACTTGTTTGCTGCCCCTTCTAGCCTCTCTGATGTCCTCGTAGAGACCAATTTTTGCGCTCAGCCTTTCTTCCGTCTCAATGTCTTTGTAGCGAGCATCCATTTTGCGGTCGTCAATCATCATCTCACGCATCTTCCACTTCTTCTTGTCGTAGCGAGGATTAATTAGTCTGAAAAAAATTAAATATTTTACAAATCGTCAACTGAAAAAAAGTTTACTTGAGTGATTCTTCGAAGTCTTCTCTCTGAAGGTCGTCAACAATGGAGTCGTCTATGAAATCATCCATTTCACTGTCATATTCCTCTGATTCTTCATACCGGTCTTCGTCTTCCTCTTCCTCCTCATCTAAAAATACATTGTAAGGAGAAGAAGGCTAGCGCTGATAACTGTAATCAATTTTAACAAGAACATTAGGACCCCTTATTCATAAACATGAATCTAAATATACATTAGACTGTGTCTTAGGCATCCAATTATAAATTAGCTTAAATGTCCTAGAAGATGGTTTTCAGTGTATTTAACGTAAATTTTTAAGTCTCGTTTACAATGAGGTGGGGCTATCATAGGTGGGGCATAGGTGCTTTTAGGAGATAACCCGTAATTACCCATACTTTTTCATCTGTTGCACCCAAAAATCTGCTTGATGTCTTAGCCAAACCATATAGCTACAGAACAGCCACTAAGAATAAATCAAATCAAGCATCTTAGTAGTTCAATACCACTCATAAGTTAGCCAAACCTAGCCAACTTGGTAGACGCAGATGCTCACTTGGTGTATTTTTTAAAACATAGTGGATGTGTAGACAAAGCAATTACTCTAAAGCTTTGGGGACACAAGAAAAATTAAAAGATGTAAACATTTGAACAGTGGATTTCTCGAGTCCAGGGAATTTCGAATCCCCTTTTTACCAGTTAAGCAAATTTCTAACTGCTTTTTAACGACTTAAAATTTCACGAGATGAATGTATATTGAGTTTCAAATTTACTAATTTTTGTACAGCCAGACGGTTTTTGATCTAAAAAGAGTCGGACGAAATTCGTTTGGCCAAGTTTCCTTTTTGCCAAACTACGTTTTGAAAAAACATATGATTGCCAAACTTCGACTTTGCCAAGTTTCCCCTAGCCATGGTACCATATTTTCCTCAATTTACCGGCAGCCTAAACTTCAAAAACGTATTTCTGGCATTCTCTTTTTTATCTATACTTTGTTAGTTGCTCATAGGCATGTTTTACGTCAAAATCAACTTAAAGTCTAAACTACACTTTGGCATATACCACACCCATAATCCACCAAAAAATATGTAAAAACACTGCCACAAACAGGTTTTTGGAATTCAGGAAAACTGATAAATTAGAGAAAATACTGTAATTCGAAAAGAGGAATTTCGGAAATTTCAGGGGTGCGTTATTTTCTGCCTAATAAGAATGCAAATAACAAATACCTGTCTCGCTAAAGTTTGTAAATCTAGATGCAGGCGCACTTTTCTTCTTGATCTGTTCACTAAATAAACGACACTGGTATAAAAAACATCCTTTTTTGTCCGTATCGAAAACTACCGTGAATAATCCATAGGTTTTCTGCTCTTTTGCTGTTGTTGCTGTCGCATTTCAAATCGCATTCTCTCATCTCTCTTTACCTTACTTAGACTAATGTCCATCTTTTGTTGTTCTGCTTGGACTCTTCGCTGTTCCAATTCCTTCTCTAAGAGTCGTGCTTCCCTCCGGCGACGTTCGATTTCTGATCGCATCTCTTCTTCTGTTTTGAATTTGCTTAGCTTTGAATTAGCTGTAGACGAAGAAGGACTTAAACAATTCATCTCTGGTTTACGTTGACTAGAAGCAGAACTGGAGATTAGCTTGGATGTATTTGCAGTTTTGGTAAGTCCATTTTCTTCTTTTCTTGGCTTAGGAGCAGGATCTTGCATTCTACTGATTGGGTGTATTTTCTTCTGCACACTAGGTGGTGCTAAAATCACCTTAATTTTAAGAATGATGTGGGCTTATGGAGAAATAGAAACATTTATTTCCACCCGAATTTTTTAAGTTTGGTAGCATGTGTTAGACCTTTAAACACTCGGCTCCTCAATTTTATTCACTATTTGAAAAATTCGGGAGGACATGAATGTGTCCCTCCTAATCAAAAAAGTACGTTCAGTAGTTGGCCCTCCCTTGTATCGTATATCTCCTGGCAAATACTTTTTATTCTTGACTGTCCCCGTTTCCGGGTCCACCACAGTGATTTTCTTTGTTCCTGTTGTCTGCGTAGGCTGTTGTTTAGAGGTATCAGAGAGCATATTTCCTCGATCACCTTTTAGAGAATTGTTTATAACTGGCTGTTGAGAGAGAGACAACTTGGAAGAAAGAGGTTGAGGCAATTGTGGTGACTTGAAAAACTTGGAGGAAGAAGGTTGACCGGATAAGAGATTATTCGATTTTGAAGCAAATGATTTCGAGGAGATTACATCGAAAGACCTTTTTGATAGGTCCGTCTCTTTGAGAAGTGATCTACAAATTAGATTAAAGTCTTCTTTTCTTTAATGGTCACGAAAATGTTCCAACCTGTCTCGACTAACCTTCTCCTGCATACTTGGGTGTGGTCTTTCCTTTTTTGCAACTGAACGCCCATCTTCCATGGTTTTCTTGGATAGCTTAATCTGCGACGGAAAATTTTCAAAAAGTTCTTCCTCCTCAATATGGTCACGATTATGCTTAGCCTTCTTCATAAGTAGTTCGAAGTTTTCCATTTCAGGCATTTTTCGCTTTTTCTCTGATAAACCGCCATTAAAATTGCTCTTAGAAGAAGAACCACTGGCTTTGATGGCAGAGGCTGGAACAGGTGGTTTTTTGTTAGGCGCTGTTATATGACGTGAGGAAGACCTAGAATAGTTAACGTAAAGAATTTATCGCAAGGAAAAAGTTAATCGAGGATATACACCTACTCTGGACGAGACTGGGAACTGGAAGCCATTTTACTTCCATGCTCCTTTTTGACAGATGAGCTGGCCGACAGTTTAGCAATAGTTTTGTTTTTGTGATCTAGAGCTTTGTAGACTCCTTGTCGATATAGAGCAGCCAATTTGTCGTGCTCTTCCTAGATGAAAAGAAGGGATTTAGATAGAAAATTAAAACAATATTTAAGAAATGCTTGCTTCTTCCCGTTGTTGCTGTTTCATCAAGATGTCGGCATGTTCAGAATTATTGCCATAGCGAATTTGAAGTTCGATAGGTGATTTGCCAAATTGTTTGGACAGCTTTTTGTTTGCCTGAAGATAGAGACGTCTTTAGTATTTTTTTAGGTAAATATGAAAAGAAGAAAAGCGAGATGACCTTTCCTCCCATTGATTCAAGTCTCAAACGTATGAGCTCGTCCTTTTCCTTCTGTTTTTGCAACTCCTTTTGACGTTTTTCCTGCTCTTGCCTATTGAGAAATTTTGCTAATTTTTCTCTGTCAACCTCCGGTTCAGTCTTTAACACCTTTTTTGGAATAACGAACTAGAAATAAACAATTGTAGCCTCCAACTTAAGAATTTCAAACAAAATAAACCTACACTTTGTTGATTTGGGGGTTTAGGTTTCGGCGGTGCTTTCTTCTTAATGTCCTCTTTGTCCATTTTCTTTTGGATAGCTAGCCTTCTCAGGTTCTTCTGGCGATCAATCTCCATCTCCAAGTCAGCTTCACGCACCTTCATGCTGTGCTTCTTGAGATTAGAACCGGCTTTGGCCAGTAGCTTTTCAAAATCCATTGGTTAATCACTTTCTGAAACTAAAAAATCAGCACGAACATAGCGACAAACAACACGAATAAAAGCAATGTAAAGATCAACAACTGTATGGGCGAACTATAGAAGCAAAGAGAATTCTCTTCACACAACGTTTATTTGGAGAAAAATAATGAGGATTTTCGTGGTGTGATTATAATGATTTTGAAAGCGATTTTTTCAACAAATATTGTGACGATCACATTTGAGCTTATTGTGTTGTCAAATGAATTTCTGCATTATTTTTTGCTGTTGATAAGACTCTTTTGTGTTCAATTTTTCCTGAGCCAATATCTCCGGTTAATTGGAATTTAAAATTAAAAAATAAATGGCAAAACTCTTTTTTTTTTTCAAGAAATTATGGACTGAATTTTTTTAAGCAATAAAAGTTCACTTGTGACTGAGCTCTTTGCCGCTACCATTGCTCAAATAAAATCAAACTCAAAGTTTGCTAATTATGGTTACTTCATTAAACAAAACGCACTTTTTGATGCAAAAATTATGTTTTTCGTAAAAAAATAGCCCTAAAAAAGACAAACAATAGAAAAAGTGACATTGCTAGGTGGATTTGAACCTCAGAGACCGAAAAACGATGAATGTATTACGCTTTACCACTGAACCACCAAACACACCTTTTTTTTCAAAGTGGACATTTTTTTAACGTTTTGAAAAGCCGTGGTGACACTGACATTGGTGTCAGTGTCATTTTATATGTTAGTGTCATTTTAAATATCAGTTTGACAGGTTTGCTTTCAAGCATCTATGATCACTTTTACGAATCGAAATAATTATTTTGGCACTCTTGCTTATTTATTAGAATACCGAAGAAATACCGAGTTGGTTTTAGTTTTATGGTTAAAGAGATGAATTACCTTGTGGGGTTAGATCTTCATCATTATGTCTTTGTAGGGACGGTGTTTCAGCCGTTTGAGAAGCTCATTTACCATAGTTATTTTTAGCGTAATGAAGAAGATTCTGATCTTTGTGTTTATTTGGTCAAGCTTGCTTTTCATCGACAGTGTTCGAGCGGGCGAATATGACCTAACAGTAGAAATTCCGCCGGGAAAGTTCCAATGCTTCTTTCAGACAGTTGCAGAGAAACACAAGTCTCTCGAGATCGATTATCAGGTGTTTTTTCTTTTTTGCCTCTAGCCAAATTTTATATTCTGCATTAAGGTTATTGATGGCGGTGATCTTAATGTCAACTTCATGCTAATTCTGGGTGCAAATATCTTGAAGCAAGATGATATGAAGACTGATGGTAGTCACAGGTAATTCAAAATGATTTAGTTTAAAAATTTATGGTGTCACGGTTTGCTTGTTCTCAAAAAACTCATGAGTAAATTTTTAGGATCGACGTGGAGCAACCAGGGGACTACCAAATCTGTTTTGATAACGCCTTCAGTTACCAGGCAAGAAAAGTTGTCTTCTTCGAAGTCTATCTTTACGACGCTCAAGGGTATTTGGAGGAAGTTGACATCTCGAAATACGCCAAGACTGATCCCGAATTACAGAAGCGTATGGAGGAATTGGGCATGACTGTTACACAATTCCACGTCAGATTTTTTGAATTTTTACATTGTTTCTCCCATGAAAATCTCTCCTCAAACTTCAGGATTCGTTTGGCCGCATCAAAAGTCATCTGAGCAAAATCGAGTACTATCAAGCAATGCAGCGTTCGCAAGAAAACAGAGATCGTGTAATCATGAATGCCAACCATGATAGAGTGCTCTTATGGTCCATTATCAATTCCGTTGTGTTGATCTCAGTCGGTGCAGTCCAGGTAGATTTAATTTTTGTTTAAAATCAGCATATGAATATGTTCCAAAATCACTTATTGGTTACATATTTTGGTTTAGGTGTTCATGATTCGGAGTTTGTTTGAAGAAAATTCCAAGATGGGAAAAGTGCTACGACGTTAGTTAAAGGATATGAATTTATCATTTAAGTGCCTGTCTATATATCATCTCAATTGTGGTACCGTTTCATATCCCATTTGGTTTTGTTGTACCTGTATGCGCATGATAAATTGTTGTTATGGTGTTTCTCTCTAGCCGTACTTTGTAGTCATGCGTGTGTGTTGGTCGTTTTCGGGTTATGCATTCTCTCTTCGCCGCGGTAGTCTGTGTCTAAAGTATTCTAACTTCTTGTCTATGCTAATTTATTCAACTCTTCCTTGTTTGTTTCGGATATTTGTTTACGTGGTTGTCAGTTTTAAAAGTGGCGTTGGTGACATTTTT
>BBSZ01010037.1:0-13915 GCA_000981365.1 Subanguina moxae
TTTTCTGAAATGTTGATGTTTCTTCACGAAGCTCTGCCCGTCATTGACTTTTCGTATTGACGTTATTTGAGGTTGTTGTGTTAGAACAAAATGGTTATAGAATAGTTTGACGAGTAAACGGCGCATTATGAACGTGAAATTAAGAGATATGTTGCTTTAAGTTGTTTAGAGAATTAGCCGCATAGCCGCGCGGCTAGCCGCACCACTATGCTAAAAATAGCCGCAGCCGCAGCCGCATTTGGTTTTTCCAAAATAGCCGCAGCCGCATAGCCGCAACTAGGTAAAAAACCGTCCCTAATCTTGCATAACAGCGCAGTCACACGCAAAATGAGTTTTCAAAAAGAGAAGCTGAAAGCTACTTGCTTTTATGGGTTCTATATATGCTTGCACCACCCCTAAAAAGTTGCCTTGGTCTCGTTGTTGTTTTTTTCGACATTTTTTTCACTTTTTGTCTTGGTACCCCTATGATTTTTGAACTTTTTTAAATTGACTTTTTTAGATTATGTGAAGTAATGGAGCATAAAATCAAACGGTACAGAGGAACAAGTAAGGCTTATCTGCAAGGATACATTTCTCAAGCCATTTCTTGCATGCATACAAATTCCATGAAAATCAATGTGTTTAAGCATATTATTGAGACGATCAAAAGCATAATATTTGTCTTATGAGCTTAAAATAAAAAAAGTATAATATCTTTGTTAAAACAAAAATTTAGAAAAAAAGTAAAAAATAATAGGAAGGGGCACGGCAAAACATTTTTAAAAATGTTGGGAAAACAACGGGGGGTACCCAAAGCAACTTTTTTTTTTCAGGGTAGGCGCAAACATATATAGAGCCCTTTTATTTGTGACTCTATTCTGACATGAAAACGATTGAAGTTTTATTAAAAGACCTATAATTTCGAGAATCTGAGGAAGTCACCCGTACATTATAGGTGAGGTTTTACTGAAGGCACCAATAAATCTCTCCCTCGCACTTTTTTCCTCGAATTTCTTTTTGTTCAGAAGAATTAAAGAAAGAAATGAAAAAGATTGTAGTCTTTCACCAAAACGTCTTTTTTTGAAAACTTTTTTTGCAAGTGGGAGCTTACAAACAAGATATTTTTACTAAAAATTTGACTTTGTTCTACAAGACTCGTTTTTAGTTTTATTCTTTGCTTACGAAAATAATACGAAAATTTTGCAAAAGCTAAGGACAATCAATAAAATAACGAAGAATGGTGAGTCTATTGCTTTCGCAATCATTTTGTAGTGACTAATACTTTTCCATTAAGGATATTCGTAATTTTTTTTCTGCATCAGGACCAACCGATCAAAAAAGTCCAAAAAAAAATGTCTCTGCAACTCAACCAATTTTACGTACTATGAAGGGAAGTGGATTGTCTAAGGAACGCCGAATGAATTTGAGTCCCTCACCTAAGCAAACAAAAAGGTCTAACTTGCGTGCAAATGTCTCTAATGTGGTCATTTCTTCAGAAGAAGATAGTAAGTTGCTTAAAAAATTTTGCCGTAACTAAGTTATCCAAAATTCTTGGCACTTCAGCTGATGGTGAATGCCCAATATCGGAGAAACTAAAGAAAGAAGTCAAAAAGAACCGTGAAAACAAAATTATTTCATCGGGTTAATTTTTCATTCCATCGAGCTATGGCTTTTACTTTTCGATTTTAGACGAAGGAGATGCAATTGCTTCAGCAAATGCTCTTCACCATACATCGTCATTAGCCAAAGATGCCGCAATTCGCTGTTCACCTCGCAAAAATAAACCCTTTTCTCATGAAGCTATATCTCCTGTTCTTTTCTCTAGTGCTCCAACTCCATCCAAGGCAAAAGATATTGCTCGCCGAAATCCACGCAAGCTCATTACAGACATGGAGCCGATATCTGGAGTGGTTACCAACATGAAGAGAAAACGAAGTTCAAAAGGTGTTAAGGATGCACATAATAATGAAGTCAATGAAGTTGTTCCAAAGCGATCAAAGCCAGCTGGAGCAAAGCAGGTAAACTGTGATGAAATGCCAATGGGAGTGTTTGCAAAGGAAGAAGAAAGACCCTTGAACAGCAAAACCAAATGGAATTTAGCATCTGTATCTTTTCAGAATAAGAAAAGAAGCAGCGAAAATCTAATTGATATTGATGCTCATTCGGGTAGTAAAACCTAGATTTAATATTTAAGCAATTGTTTGAAACATTCAGAAACAAAGACTAGCCATGCTTCTCTTGGTATTAAATGCAAGACAAAGTCGCCGAAAAAAGTTGTTGCAGTAAACATTCCTAATGACATGATTATCAAAGGAACTATGGAATTGACAGCTCTCAAGCCTGCTGAAACCTCTGATCAGGGAGTGCTCGAAAAGAAACTGGTTAGTTTTTCCTCATTTATTCAGATTATGGTATATCTGTGAAACTCTTCTTTTGAGGATCTCCCTTGGGTGGATAAGTACAAACCCATTCAGCAAAAGGAGTTAGTTGGGCAGCACACAGACAAATCTCCGTTCAACAAGCTCATTGGTTGGCTTCGTGATTGGCCAAATCATAATCTGGGTGTTCATGCATTACAAAAGAAATGTGAATCAGCATACCGCGTATTTATTTTACAAGATGTATTTTTAGCTCGTCCTGCTCCTTGGCAAGCGCAAAATGATGGCACTTCTTTCAAAGCTGCTCTATTGTCAGGTCCACCAGGCAAGTTTTCTGTATCCGCATTTGGCCATTTTTTCAATCTGATTATTTGCGATTTGTCGGATCATTTAGGAATTGGAAAGACGACGTGCGCCGTATTTGCTTGCAAACAGTTGAATCTACAATATCTGGAACTTAATGCTTCTGATTCGCGTGGAAAGAAAGCGATAGAAAATCAGGTCTCCTCATTACTGGAAGATAACAGAATGGATAAGTACTATTATTCTTCTGCTGGGAAATGTGAGATCATTGTTTTATGTTTCGTATGATTTTGGGAAATTTTTATTTCGACTTTTAAATCAGTAATCTCAAAAGTGGTGGGTGTTAATCAAGTTTTGATCATGGACGAGGTTGACGGAATGTCTGGTAACCAAGACAGATCTGGGGTTTGTCTTTTATATATTTAGTTTAAAATTCTGTATCATATATTTAGATTCTGGAGCTCATTCAAATGATCAAAAGAACTAAAATCCCGATTGTCTGTATCTGCAATGATCGTCAGTCCCAAAAAATCCGCTCGTTGGCCAATTACTGCTTTGATTTGCGTTTTACGAGGCCTCGTGTAGAACAGATTAAGGTGTGTGAAATTTTTATTGGTCCGGCGATAAGTTAATTTGACTTCTGCATGGGAAACGTCAATTAAGGGTCGTCTTTTAACAATTGCAGCCAAAGAGAACCTCAAGCTATCAACAGAAACTTTGGACAAAATTATTGGTTAGCATTTCGTTCTTCCCTCTACAGCCTCGCTTGCAATCGTAGTGATTGGCTGTAATGAATAGCCACACAACCAAAATGACGTTTTGAATCTCGTTTTTTAAATAAAAATTGGTTCTTGAAAATTTCATACGCGACCTAGCTCTTCATTTTAAGACATGTGTAAATTTTTTAGAGCCCATACCCTTACAAAATATCGTCATCTAAGGCCTTGTTTTGGTTGTGTGGCTGTGGTAGTAAATGCAACCACATAGGTATTTTATGGGGACTGCTCATTCTACGTCTAATTATTGGTGAGACTAGTTTTGAACTTCACGTGAAATTGTCCAGAAATCGCTGTTCTCCACTAAGTTCAACCTTTTTCTTAATGAAAAAAACGGCGATTTCTATGCAATTTTAAATGACTTTCAAAAAATGGTTTCTAACTTTACTCCAAAGGCAAAGAATGCAAAGCTTTTTTAATATTAAAGTGATTCTAACGCAATTTTTTTAGAAGCATCATATCAGGATCTTCGCCAATGCATTCACAGCCTGCAGTTAGTGAGTTCCGGGCCTCCAAAATCGGGTCAAAGTTTCCAAAAAAAAGATATATCAGTTGTAGGTTTTTCAATTAAATAACCAATCTGTGTGTTTTTCATTGATTTTCCAGAATATATTTGAAGCAGCACGTACTTGCCTAAGTGCAGACTCAAATTTGGCGGAGAAGCAGGAAATGTTTTTTTCCGATTATTCTATGATGCCTTTGTTCGTCCAAGAAAATTATCCCAATGTGAGATCTTCGAGGGTGGGGTAGGTTTAATTACAAATTATTTTAGAGCAGTCATATCAGCGTTGTTTTTAGGAACGCACACCATATGAGTTGTATTAGTCGTGCAGCCGAGTCAATAGCCATAGGAGACATTGTCGGGGTATTTTTCTGACAATCTTCTTTGAATGTAGAATTGATGCGTTTTGAATATAGAAACAAGTTCGTTCACTTAATGCATGGAGTCTGTTGGTAGATCAAGTAATTTTATCTAACTCTCTTCTTAGATTTTGACTTTTTTACCTTTTTCCAGGCCATGTTTTCTTGTGCTCTCCCCGCGACAATAATGGACGGACATTTGAATGAGCAAATAGCCTTTCCTTCGTGGTTCGGTAAATTTTCAGCGGCTAACAAAAGGCAACGGATAATGCGTGAGCTGGCTCTTCATGCACATTTGGGGTTTGTTGATTTTAGACGATGCGCTATCACCTTGAATTATATATTTTTTTTTGGGATTTCTGGTAGTAACCATGCTCTAGTTGTGGATTATTTGCCCGTTTTACGTGACAGACTCTATAGACCGCTGGTAGCGAAAGACCCGGCAGTCGCAATCAAGTGAGCTGCAATGCATCATTTATTTATGGTGTGATTTTGCTTTAAAAAATTTTAGGCAAGTTCTGGAGGTGTATAAAAGTTACAATTTGGTTCGTGAAGATACTGAAGCAGTTAATGAACTGGGTGTTTGGCCTAACAAGAAAGATATTGCTCAACTGGTGCCAACAAAGTCGAAATCTGCATTAACGAGAGCCTTAAACAAGGAGCCGAGGTCATTGCCTTTTGCACAAAAAAGTGCGTTGGTCAAAGGGCGTAAAAAAGGAGGTTGCTTTGATCTTTTGCATAAATTATTTTTCCGTTAATTTTTAAATTTGCAGCAAAAATTGGTGAAAACGATAGCAGTGAATCGGAAAATGGCAAGGATGATATTGATGACAGAGATGAGGAAGAAGAAGGATTCTTCTAAATTCTTACTGCGTGGTGCGATCAATTTTATCGTTTCTTAAGTCGTATTTTGAGTTTGACTCTGTTTCAAGGAAAGTGTTTGTACAAAAATAAATTATGTTTGAATAAGGACTGTTGTTTTACAGTCAGCTCTCGATATAACGTCACCCCAAAAAGTTCGATCCACAGCTGGGTCCGACCATTTTTTTTCCTCAAATTTTGACATCTTTTGACCATTTTGATATTGATGTCTCTAAGGCAAAAAATCATGAGGATTCTGAATTTGTCGTTCGTTTTTACATAACTCAACAATTTCACCTTTTAAAAAGCCAACTCTCGATATAACGCTACCATTTTTGAAAAAGGGGTGACGCTATATCGAGAGTTGGCTTTTTAAAAGGTGAAATTGTTGAGTTGTGTAAAAATGACCGACAAATTCAGAATCCTCACAATTTTTTGCCTTAGAGAGATCAATATCAAAATGGGCAAAAGATGTCAAAATAAAAAAAAACACACATGTGCCGTAAAAGTTTGTGATCGGAGGCTTACCTTTTTTTTGGTTTCCCTATCTTACAGTACACCTTAACAGAACGTGCTGGATAAAGGGGTGAATTTCAAGGTGAAACGCCGTAAATACGGGACCAGCCGGGCAATGCACTGTTCCTAAAAGTTTGTCAATGACCCGTAGTAAATATTTAATTTGGTGGCTTAATATTTAGGGATTGCCGAAACTATGAGAAAAGGATGTGCGCGACTCACCGTGCAAAGGAAGACAATGGTTTCTGTATACAGTGCTATAATTTAATTGAAAGGCGCCGTCTTGGATGAATTTTTTGTTCATGATTGCTTTTTGTCTTTATAAATTTTTGTAGCATTTTTCACGCCAAACATTTTGATATATTGTGAAAGAAAAATCGATTGGAAAAGCTGTTGGGAAAAGGCAAAACCACGCGGTATTCAAAATGTGGTACCCGGGACTTTGATGGCCCACTTCTCCTTTTGTTTTCTTCAAGTAATTTTTCTGACGTTTTCAAGCTAAAAACCCATTTATCTTGTAGCTCAGAAGTTTTTCTACAAGTCTTGAGCAATAAAACCTAGGGGAAACGGAAATATGCACGTTTTCTAGCAGCTTGATTTCAAAAATGGACAGGCTGAAAAATGGTTATTTGGTGATTAGGACCCTGGGAATCCCATTTTTTGCAAACTGCTTTTTTTTTTGATCCTCCTCTGTAATTTTTTGCTGTGGTTTTCATGCCTTGACAATAAATTATGTTATGTATTTTTTTTACAAGTGTTGTTAATTTCAGCATTCCGAATGGCTAAGAAGAAGAGCAAGAAGGAAGTTGATGCAGAGAAGCCAAGCACCTATTCATGGCTAAAAATTGTAAGCTTATTTAATTTTACAATGTTGCTTTTGCTCTTCTCAATAAATTACTTTTAGGTGCAGCAAACTAATTAAAAAAAGATGTTTCGCATTCCATGCAGCCGGCCATGGATGAATGCGACTCCAAAAGCACAGGTAACTTATTGGCTGTTGTTTCTCCTTGACCCATGATACCTTTTAGATGCATAGATGGGCAAACAAGATGTGGCTCAAGATCTGGATTTGGATATGGCTCTCGTTCTCTAACAATTTTCGGCAGTTTTTGCTTTGACCTTTCCCTTATGTCTTTTGAAACAATGTTCTTTTAGAGGAAGGAGATCTTATAGCAGAGATGCGAAACGAAATAAAGCTCTAATGTGTTCAAAAACACATGATCTTTCCTGCTGACAGATTAGCTGCCGTTTTTTTTTCTTGTGTGTATGAAAAGGAAGGATAGCTTGCTAATCGATCACCTTGTTTTAATGATCAAGTCTAAAACAAAAAGTTTGTTTTTTTTAATAAATATATTTTTTGAATGTTTCACTTGGTCGTTTTATTTGTTATGATTAACAAAAGTAATATAGTTTTCCAAGTATATTGACCACAAAAAGGTTTTCTCTGACCAATTTTAAATTTGAGCATTGGTGAACTCTCTTTCGGGTCAATACCAGGTTTCGTTTGAAATCTTTAAATAATCCCTAACCTATTTTAGGGTGATTCTTTCGCGTAAAATTTTTGCTTCCGCAAAACTTTCTTGGTACTTCTGTATTATACACACACCCAAAAATATTTTTTTTCGAGGGGGGTATATAATTCGGGGGTATATTAGAATCACTTTCTCCTAACAGCACTTGTATACCAAAATGCAGCTTGCAGACTAGGATAACTTTTGGCATATGATATGCCCTGGAGTCATCGACAAAATGATTGTCAAAAAACAATGCCATATAAAAAGTTTTTTTCAATTTAGCGGAACACTATTAGAGGAAATACGGCATATTTTCATGATATTTTTAGCTAAAGAGAAAAAGGTAAGGTGGTGGTAACATGAGAATTAACTAAAGTCTTCATACATTAGTGTTTATATATGAGAGTTCAGAATTTGCAAATGTAAAGTGTGTTGTTTGTTTTATGTCTGCACTGTACTTGACGAAACTCTGGTTTTATACTATCATTGGACTGCAAAGTGTCTTTGTTTTACAAAATTGTTTTCGCACTTATATTGTTTAGCAAATATGATAGGTTCTCTTGTAATTTAAGCCCCTCTCCCTCGAATTAATATATTCCAAAAATCTCTTTCAAATACATTTTTCTTTAAAAGTAATATAGTTTTCCAAGTATATTGACCACAAAGAGGTTTTCTCTGATCAATTTTAAATGAACATGCATTAGGAGAAAAATTGAAATTATGATGTCATTTTTTGTAAAGGACCCACTCAAAAACAAAGTTCTTGAGCATAATTTTGATTGCTGAGACGCCCCCGGGGTGGACAATAGAGTAGAGTTGAATAAAATTTGCTTAATTTCAGTTTCTACTATATTCAATCTGCTAGTTAAAAATGTCAGCCGACGATCCCGAGGAAAACAGTTATGAATGTGACGAGGACTCTTCTTCCATGGTCTCCGAGCGATTACCTTCCACAAACAATATGATTAGAGGCCAAAAAGATGCATATGCTGTGGGTAGGAAAATTGCGCCTGGAAAGTTCGGGGCTGTCTATGAGGTTTTTCAACACTTTCATTTTCTTTATAAAAATCCAACAAAAGAATAAGGTGCTGAGAAGAGTGGATGGGAAAAGATTCGCTGCAAAACTGGAGATTTGTGACGTCCACAGTAACGGCCTAAACATGGACTATATTGTCCTCAAAGCAGCCAGCAAACAACGCAGCACAGCAGCATATCATTTTTGCCAGCTCGTGGACAGAGGCAAAATAGAAGGACATTTTAAATTTTTGGTTATGAAATTGGTTAGTTGAAAAAAAAAACTTTTAAAGGACCATTGCTGTTGTCGTCAATGGCAATTTTACACGTTTGAACGCCCGCGGAACACTTTTTGAGTATAAGTATAAGTGAGTATAAGACTGCAACTTTATTAGATTTAAAACAATTCCTTACAGGAAACCGTTTGTAAGGTCTCTTTGCTGGAAAAGATTGATCATGGGAAACTTTCATGATTGCCTGAAGGCAAAACATAACTTAGTCAGTTCTTGATATTACCTCATCTACGGCTTCAAAAGATACTATCGGCTCTGGTTTTACGTTGACAGCGTTAGATTCGACAGAAAGAGAAGGGATTATCCGAGCTCCATGTTGCACGCGGACGATGAAATCGCCATCTCTTTTTAAATCTTGGTCCAGGAAATGGCTGTAGCAAACGTAAACTTGTCGCGTAGTTTGATTTGGGTCAAAAGAGTAGATAGAAAGAAAAATGGGGATGTCGTATCATTACTGTACGTACTGTACACCCTTAAATAATTACTTTCTGTTTAGTTGGGCGACAATTTGTGCAAGTTGCGTCACCAATTCCAAGAGTATCGTTTCTCCGCCCCAACTTCCTTGAGACTGGCTACAGAAATGTTGGGTGCTTTAGAAGAGCTTCATTCCCTGGGCTTTGTGCATCGAGATGTCAAGGTTGGCAGTTCTTTGTCAAGAAATGGTGTATGTGAGTACAACAATGTCATTTAGCCATCCAATTTTGCCATTTTGGAAGAAGAAGGACACACAAACATTTTCTTAATTGATTTTGGCGAGTTTAAGACTTGTGTAACTTAGTTTTGTTTCGTAATGTCACCAATTCTTACAGGACTTTGTCGACAGTTTCGTTCAACCACAAATGGGGAAATTAAAGCACCAAGGGAACACACTCAATTCAGGTACTTTCAAAACATTAGTGCCCCTGCTCTAGAATCAGGTGGTTCTTTCGCCTTGGTTCCCTATTATTTTTTCAGGAACATTTTGCGGGGGCAAGGGATACGAAGAAGCATTTTTTATAAAAAGGTTATTATGATATAGTTATTATTATCCTTTTTTTGCAGGAGTATGCTTGATATCTTTGGCTGCAGAAACACTCGTACATTCACTTTTATTAAATCCGTACAAAACTATTTGTGAGCCATGGTCCTGGAATATATATCAAAAACAAAGCATTTATTGCATTAAAAAGAAAAATTGACGACACTCGGTTATACTCCCCCACTTGATTTTTCCAAAAGTGTTTAAAAACCACTTTTAAGTAACAATTTTGCTAAAAAAAGGCCAAAATAGTAACTTAGAGGGGAATAAGGGCTGAATTGGGAGGGGAAGGGAGTAATAGGAGGCCACTAATTTGAACTAATTTATCTTAGACATAAATCACTCGAGATCCCTACAGAGTGCCCCCTTACTTGTCCCTTCCCCTCCCTTAGACAGCTCTTCTTCCCAATAAAATTTGATTGAGTAGCCCTTTTATAAAATGGCCCTATTATTTTCCCTTTCCCCCGATACAGCTCTTAACCCCTCTAAAATAGTATATTTATTCGTTTTTTGGCATAAATTATACTTATAAATGGTTATTAGACATTTTTGGAAAAATCGATTTGGGGGCGGAAGTGGGGGGGCAGTGGTTTAACCGAGTAGCGCCGAAAAAAAAAACAAAGGGTACCGAAATAAAAAACTACCGATTTTAGACTAGAACCTAAATTATTGTTACTAAATTATGGTTTAACCTAATACTTTTCAGAGGAACCACTAGGTATGCCTCTCTTTCCGCACATCGAGAAGAAGAACAATCTCCTAAAGATGATTTAGAGTCGTGGTTCTATGTGATTGTCGAATTTATGACAGGTGAAACGAATGATACTTCTTCAGCTGTCATCCTCCCTGTTTTTGACTACAAATTTTTAAAATTTTTATATGTTAATTGAGGTGATAATAATGAACTTAAACACCATAGATATCATTCCATACAGTATCTCAACAATTGAGACACTGTTTGAAATTCTTTTTTCATATTCGGATTCCTAAGGTATTTTCGACTACTGTAGTTCCTTGGAAGG
The DNA here is from genome assembly GCA_000981365.1 of Subanguina moxae. NCBI lineage: Eukaryota > Metazoa > Nematoda > Chromadorea > Rhabditida > Anguinidae > Subanguina > Subanguina moxae. The sequence continues at coordinate 10,536 of BBSZ01010037.1, forward strand.
AAAAATTTCATAAATTATTAAATTTATACTAAAAAGTTCAAAAAAAAAGTTGTAAACCACCTCTCGGTGGCCATTCTTCTAGCCCAAGAAGTGCCTTGAACCACTTTACAATTGACTTGTTACAGTAGCAACTGATTTTAGGTGAACTTCCCTGGGGACCTTATCGCCAGAACGAAAAGGAGAGTGTGAAAAAGTTGAAGGAAAATGCTCGAACCACCGAAGGCACTGTGCAACTCCTCAAGTATTGTCCAAGAGTAAGTCTCTCGGCCCTATTTTACTATCCAGGGGCCAATTCCTCAACTTGATTTCGATTTTGATTTTTAAGAGGCATTTATTGGCGCTGATTTATTGGCACACGCTTCGAACATTTTTATTTGGGCCTTGATTCCTTCCAGCTTGGCTTTATCTATATCCCACAAACTCTTCTTAAAAACTACCTTAAACTTATTTTCATTCTTTTCTCTTCTTCCCCGAATTGTTCTTTCAATAAAACCCTGCTTGCAGATGTTAGCGCCCCAAATTTCTAACGCTTCGAGAGAATCCTCTACAGAAAGTTCAACCTCCTTGCGCATGATGTCAAGAACAAACAAGTCTTCCTAGACAAAACTTATAATTATTGATTATCATACAACACTGCCGGGGAGAGTTGTTCAGATGGAGCGGAACCTGTTTTTACTCATGTGTCGTAGCGACTAATGACAGCAATGCGGATGTTTTGCCAGTAGACCTTCTTCACATACGTAGCATCGCTTACGGAAAGAAGAATGTCACTTTCTTCAACCTTTTGCTGGGGGATTTACTGCCACTCACAAATAGCAAAATAAAAAAAATCAACATCGATGTTTAAATCAAAATCGAAACCGAGTTGAGGAAATCGTCCCAAAAGTGTTTTTTTGCCGTGGCTCCCCTGTTGTTTTAGTCTCTTCTAAGCATTTCTAATATGCTAAAAACCAAAAAAAAAGCTATTTTTCACCCATTTTTGTTATTTAAGGTTGGTTTTTGGAAAGTGGAAAAATTCTGTATTTCGCTTTCTAAACTAAAAATTGAAGAAGCTCTATACTCCAAAGACTATCTTCTGAGCATACAAATAAGCCCCAAGCTTAGGACAGGCCAGCATAGGTTAGCCGCGAATCACCAAACATAGGTGAAACAGAGTATACGCTGAGTCTCGCCTAATCTACGCTGGTCTACCCTAAGCTTAGGGCTTAGTTGCATGCTTAAGTGTTGTTCCTGGGGTCACAAAATACCATTTATGAAGTGGTTTACTTTGGGCTACCAAAGCAATACATGGAATTTCCGACTGTCCAAGGACCGACTGTATATGACAAAGAAGGGTGGAAAACAGCTTTTAATAGAATTTTTAAGTTATGAAAAATGCTTTGAGAGTGTCAAAACAACAAGGAAACAAAGACACAAAATTTTCGGTTTGTAAAATAGGACCAGTCCCTTTCAAACTACGCAAACATAAAAATGAGTTGTAGACTGAATTTGGGCGAATCATGAAATATTTGGATGGTCTGACATATTACAGTCAGCCTGACTATACCTATCTTAGACAACTCATTCAACTGGCTATGAAAAACAATGATATAAAGCCGGACGAGCTCTACGACTGGAAGGTGGATCAGGAAGAGGAGGAAGAGCAGCAGTCACAGACTAATAGACATTGACAATCTAGTACAGTCAACTCTAGATATGCTGGCCAGTCTTGCAAGTTCAACCCTCGCCTTTTCCTAAAAACCGAAATTTTAATATTTTTGCTGTTTCTATTGCTCCACACTCGAGTGAGTCACTCAAAGCCAGGGGTGGGTAACTTTCTGTCGGAAAAACATTTGTATTTTTAATGCATACACTTCGGAAGTGAGCACAAGATGGCCTGCATAAATTTACCAAACACCCAACAACATGACATACAATCGAGCATTCCAAGTATGCATTGTTCGACATTTTGTATTTTTTGCTCTAAGCCGACTTCTTCAAAAGCTCAAGCAAGTGTTTGTTCTCACGCGCTTGCTCCAACTTGATTCGTCCCTTCAACAACGGTCCATAGTTCTTGAAGGAGTAAATCGCGTCATGCTCGCTCCCATCCTGCTATTTGTAATTCCGCATGCTTTGAAAGACTTCCAAATAAGCAGGCAAATATTTTTTGAAAAATGTAGATCGGTAACCCATTAGTACCCTTAGTTTACACATTTTACTTACACCCTTTATTGTCTTTTCTGAATCACTATTTTGCGATATGATTTATTATGATTTATTTTATGATTTGTTTGTATATGTGTAAATTCTATCATTTTGTGAAATTAGCTTAGAAAAGTTAATAAAAATATTTCCAAAACGCTAAATTCTTCGCTCTACAAACTAACATTTTATTCATGAAATGGAACCTGTTTTTGGGCCAAAGTTTGAGCATGATGTTTGGGACCTTGATTCCAAATTAAATGCTATTTGAGGAAAGAAGGAAAAGGCCAATCTGAAAGTGTTGTTTGGCTCCCAGCAAATTTTTTTTGCTCAAGTGCCCATTGCTTTTAATTGTTATTTTTTCAACCTTTTTCTTCTACCATTAGCATCAACAAATGCAATTGCAAAAGGTACAGTGATGCAAAAGATCACTTGAGTCAACATCTGAGCTCAAAATTGGCAAAAAGATTATTAAAGACTATTTTTACTGATCTATCGCTCAATATTTTGAGAAGCGTAGTTTTCGCGGTCTTATCCGCCAACCTGATCATTTTTTTTCGGATTTTATGTTCATGTCAAAACTTTTGGCGCACCCTGTAATACCCTAAATATGGTTTTCACCTTAATTGAAAATTGCTTAGGATAGGTTAGAGCACAAATTTGGGGAAAAGGCAATATTGGGGCTTTACAAAATGGTAGCAGAGTCTTTTAGATATTCCGCGCAAAATTCTTTGTAATCTTTTGCATCGAAACTTGTTCCCATAAATCCCCTAGCATTTCCTTTGCGACTCCCAAAAAGCCGCTAAGCTTAGTTCCGCGCCTTGATATCGCACATTTGAGGGCAGCCAAATGACCATTGCTATTCACACCCTCCAATTCAACATTATCCGTTCTTACTTTTAAAAACGTCCATTTGTTAGAGTCCTCCAAATTTCAAATGTTCTAGCAAGGCAGGAATGGATTTTGAAAACAGGAAGGATTATTCTATTATATTCCAATGGTTTATCCTTGAGCAAAAAACTTTTTCACCATTATTAGTCATTTGTTAAATTTTGGTGGTCTTGATCTCTGTTTCTCCATTTAAAATTTTTGTAGTCGACTCTCGATATAGTGCCGCCTCCGAAATTTCGAAACACACTGGATCGGATTATCTTTTTCCTAAATTTTCCTCAATCTTTTGATCTTTTAATATTGGTGTC
>BBSZ01010045.1:0-22558 GCA_000981365.1 Subanguina moxae
TGACAGAAAAAAAGTTGCGAGTGGCAAATAATTTTGAGTTAGTAGGCCATTGAGTCTAGTCTTGTTTCTTTGCAAATACAAAAAAATTCGAAAATTTATTTTTTCATGTTTGCAAACCCTAAGATCGTTTTGGTTGGTATGTGAGCCGTCGGCCACACTCTCTCTTATCTTGCCATATTTTTTCTGCTGTTGCTTTGATATACAGTCGCGTCTCGATTTATTTAGCGTCTCGATCCACTAAGTAGGATAGATTTTTAGATGCATCGACCATATAAGAAGGATTTTTGAACATTTTGAAAATGGGGTGTATAGGAGAGGGAGAGATAAAGGACAGCTTTACTCTACTGGACTATACCCCCCCCCTTACAGGGGCGACGGGGGCTCAGGAGCTTGAAGTTGAGATGTATATTATTTTTTTGTGGGGAGGGGGGTGTATAAACGCTGACGGGGTGGTATAATACAATAGTACCGACAGTTTTTTATGGATAACCCACGCAAAAAACAATGTCTTGAAGATGGTTTTTCTTACTGGGACCTACCCCACATAAAAGAACTCTGGAATTCATACGGTTTTTATTAGCTTTTTCTATAAGAGCTTTTTTTCGAATAATTTATGTCTGAGGTATGTGTGTGAACAGCTCACTTTACCATTTTTAGCTTGTGAAAATTGCTTGGGAGAGGATAAGACACATTCTTAATGATGGTGACGTGTTTGGGGCAGGATACATATCTCAACTTTTTTTGCGTTTAATGCCGTGCTGTCTTGTGACAACGATATTTTTAAACCAGACTAATTCCTGCTAAAGCTATACAAGCAACGTTCACTTGGGTTATCATTGGCTGCGTCTCTTTAGTGCAGCTTATTGAAGTTTGCTTGGACAATGTTATCCCGCCTTGATTCATTTTCCCATCCTTTGTTTTCCATCTTTCACAGCTACAGAGAAAGAGGGGATAAGTAATTTGTGCACAAAGAGGTATAAAAATGAAAAATGGCAAAACTTCCGAGCAGGCACACACACACACACACACACACACACATACACACAACTCTAAAAGGAGCAACAGAAGAGTATAAGAGCAACTGTCTTTCAGTTTGTTTTGATCAACAACAGTGGACAAAGAAGTTTGGCGCCAAAATTCGGCGGAAACAGTCTCATATTTTCACTCTTGTTGTTTCAAGGGACAAATAAAAAAGAAACAAAAGTGAAAACAACACCATATTTCCTCAAGCAAAGAGGCATTATTTGTGATAGAGTGGAAATTTCGAGGAGCATGTTGAATGAGAGCAATAAAACTGTGATAAATGATGTATGCAAGGTTGGCTTTGCGATTCATGGATATTCGACAAAGTCGACCCATTGGCCACAAAAATCAGTAGAGTTTTCGTCTCCCAGCTCTGCTGCATGACTTTACCAATGAAATTTCATCATAAATACAGAGTGTATATACGGTTTTGTAGAGGAAACTTAGGAAATTTCTTGAGGGTTATTTGGATTTGACACACCATGCCCTTCGCCCCTTTTTTTAAGATGATTATCGTAATAAGGCGGTGTTAAAATTGAACTTTTGGTTGAATGCACTTGAATATATTTGATTGGGTTTTGTTCAGAAGTGCCTAGTTGGCTGAAGGCTCTCCGACTGCACAAATACACACAACTCTTCCAACAAATGAGCTATTCCGAGATGATGAGTATGGACGATCAGCAGTTAGAGCAGAGGCAAGTCACCAAAGGAGCCCGCAAGAAGATTCTGCAGAGCATTCAAAAGCTACGTGAACGAGTCTCTTTGTTGAAGCAGTTGGAGACGGTAAGTGACTTTAGAATAAGGAAAACATATTGCCTGAAGTTTGGAGCTCATTAAGTCGAGTAAAAACATGGAGAATGTATACTACCAAGGAAAATTGTGTGATGGGTGTAAATAGGTAGTCATTGGAGAAGACGCAACCCATCAACGATAATCTTGCCCACTTTATATATCAAAAAAATTTGAGCCTTTCCAGTGTATCGATGAGAATGGAGACACCCGTTGTTTGATCTTCGAACTCAGAGCCATGATGAGCACACCTATATGGACGACAAATGATGAAAACCAGGAGGTTAGCCGTGAAATTGCTTCTCAGTCATACTAACTGACTAAATTTGCAGGACTTGCCCCACCACATCTGTCGAATACTGCAGCGTCTGCACAATCACCTGTTTGAGGGGAGCGGCGGCCTACCACCTACACCAACTAACTCATCTATGCCTCATTCTCCACTCACTCAAAATGTTTCACCTGAGTTGACTGGACTGGAGGATGAATATGTAGTCAAACTAATTCAAACATACGACAGAGTTGTCAACCATGAGGTAGTCTGATATGTCATCTCAAATTATTCAAATGAATAAGGATTGTTTCAACAGCTGCCAGGGTTGCCGGAAGGCCTCCTTATGGGCGCATTGCCTTTTCGAAAATTTTTAAACTTACCTAAGCTACCTTTATTCTCTCTAATAGAACCACACCCCCCTTAATTCAAAATCGTGTTTTTGGCCTACTTTTTCCAAACAAGTCCTAGGCAAGTTACCACCCAATTTATAGCTAAAACAATAAGCTATAATTTGAGTGGTCACTTGCTTGGGAGTTGTCTTCAAAATGTAGGTTGAAAACACAATGCCAAAAACACGATTTTGAATTAGAGGGGTGTGGTGGAGAGAATACGGCAAGAGCTTCTTATCTAATTTGAATCATTCATCGTTGATGTGGTTTCCAGGCCTTTACCCCTGTCCAAAAGCAACTTATTGGACAACAGAGGCGACTTCTTCGCTTGTATGCCCAACAACAATATATCCAATATTCCAACGTTCAGTCGCGCAACTTCTCCTCCACCGCTAACCACCAAGCCAACAACAAGACTGCCAGCAATGCTCGTACGGACTGGATGATACAGCCTCCCTATAGATCACCTGCTCAACATTCTTCGGTCTCTGACCACCACCAACACAGGCATTCCCTCATTCACACTCCTAATCAAGAATGTCCTCCTCCTCCTCCACCTATATACTCAGTCGGAATGGCTGGACTCAAAGCCAACAGTAGATCCAACACCAACCACAGCAGATTTGCGGGACTGGAAGGAGCTGAGATAGGAAGTAAAGTGACAGATATGGAGCATAGAAATAAGCTTTATGCTGCAAAAGTGGATGTGCAGCCATCTCAACACATACACAACCAGTTCTGGCCCGTGGAGCACTTGCAGAGAGCCCCACCAAAAATGGTGCAAGCAATGGCAGCTGGTGTCAAACCCCCACCACATGATTGTTTCAGTCAACAGCCTTCAGTGAAGAGTTGGTCAGAGAGAACAGCAAACGGATATGTGGCCGAAAACGTCTCTTCTCTCGGATGCTGGACTGATTTAGGCGAAAAGAAGAAGATAAAAGAGCAGGGATGGAGTGATGTTGGCGGCAAAGAAGAGGAGCAAGGATCTAACCAGTTGAGCTACCCTCAATTGTTGTTGAGCATGCTAAGTTCCATGCCCGAGTTTAGAGAGTTGTTGGAGAAAAGTGTCAGTTTTTTCATAAGTTTTTTTTACAACATTTTGCCTCATCAAAATTCTACAGATTTACTCCAAAAACAACAAAAAAGCTGCTATGCAAACAGCCGCCACTCAGACTGGACATGAGCCGAGATTTCAAGAAACTCCTTTGAACAATTCCACGGCCACTGATCGACCATTGACAGCTGAGGAAAAGCTGCAGTTTGTAAATGAGTACGTTTTTTTGTAAAAAAGAATTAGACTCTACTGGATTATAACCCTTTTTTTTGTTTTTTCTCACTGAACTATGGTAAAAAAGGCATGAAATGCATTTATTTATCCAGAATCCTGCTCGGACTCATCTCACAGGTATGCATGTGTGTGCATTTCAACTCCAAGCCCCCGAAGCCCCGTCGCCCCCGTAAGGTTGAGGCAGTTTTTTTTTTCAACCAAGGGGGTTTGTAACTGAGATGCGCACACAGGCATACTTGAGAGAAAAATCACTCGACAGGCAGCTCTGGATGCATGAAAATAGCGCGCATGTCAGAGCTTTTTTATGCGGTAGAGCCCAGTTGACAAAGCTATGTTCAAGATGTTTTCTTTACCTGAGTGGGCCGTCCTTAGAAAGTGGCTTCTTACTTGTCCCTTCCCCTCCTTATACAGGCTTCAATCCCTTAAAAATGGTGAAAAATGCTTCTTATATGGTCAATGTACCTAGAAAACCAATTTTTGAATTAGGTGGGTGGTTCTATTAGAGAGAATACGGTACTTTTTTGGGGGATATAAATAATTGGGGGGGGGGGGTTACAATACAGTAGCGCCAAGAATAAAATAATATATGGACCTAATTGTTTTGCTGAAATCCAAATGTACCAGGGAGGAGGCAAGATATGCTAAGACTTTTGAGAAAATTTAAACCAACCACACTGGCTTGGGTAGGTTCAATGCTTTATTCAATAGTTTTAGATTTTTCCTGCAAAGCAGTCCAGAGAAAGAGATGCAAGCAAGCAGCTCCTCGTGGTGTCGACCACCCTACAGCGAAATACTAGCCAAACAGTTAGCCAATCTTCAGTTGGCTAGACAGCAGCAAGAAGTCAAATCAAAGCCTGTTATGGCTGACACCTTTGCATCCTCTTTTGGTGAAACCCTTAAATTTAGAAGCCTGATCATAGTGCTGACCTTGAATGCAAATTTAGATGCTTGGACACCTTTGGATACTAATACAATTCCCAGTGAGCCAATTCGTGAGCTGGTTCAACGGGTGCAAGTACCTCTGCACAGGTTATTAAAGTTGTTATAATAGCCATTGTCAATTTCCCAACAACGACTTCGTAAATGTATTGCACCTAATGGTAGACATCTTGACTACATGGGAATAAAGCTTATTTACCAATCCAAAGAAGAGAAATCGGGCTTTCAAATGGTAGCAAAAAGAAAATGTTTCAATTTACCGTATTTTCTCTAATAGAACCACACCCTCCAATTCAAAATCGTGTTTTTGGCCCACTTTTTGCAAACAAGTCTTAGGCAAGTTACCACCCAATTTATAGCTAAAACAATAAGCTACAATATGAGTGGTAACTTGTTTGGGAGTTGTCTCCAAAAAGTAGGTTGAAAACACAATGTTAGAAACACGACTTGAATTAGGGGGGTGTGGTTTTATTCGAGAGAATACGGTAGCTATTGAGGAGATAATCAAATCTGACTCTACTAGATTATTGGTGGGAGGTATTATAATTCAGTAGTCAAGTATTCTCTTTCATATAAACTTAGTCTTATATAAAAAAGCGCAGTTAACGCGCGGTGGATAATGTCAACCTAAGAATAATGAAAGAAAATAAAATGTAAACCAGTCAGTTTTCAGCTCTTCGACCTTGTCTCAGCCAAGCCTGAGCCTGTCGAACATCTCTTCCGGCTATTCCTCCTCCACTTGTTCTGAAACCGAAAGAGCTTCTTCACCCGGCTTAATGGTCTACAACTTCAACGACTGCTCCAAATGCTGCTCTAAACTGTGCGAGTCCGAGGTTCCTTCCATCTGTCCCTCTTTTGAGAAGTGCACCAAAGAGACTATGGTTAAGGAGGACCCTCTTTCTGCTCTTGCTCAGCGGTCCAAAAATTGTGACTCAACGGACAGTGCTATAGGCTGGTGCCAGCAACTCTCGCCTTCCGCCAGTTTCAATTGTGCCAGTCAAAAAACAGAAGTTGAACAGCAGTCGTTTGCCTACACCTCTCCACCTGCAGCCATATTCTTCTCGCATGTCGGACACAGCCAATACCCCGTCAATGAGACCATAGACTGGAGGCGCCACACCAACAACCCCATTTATGAGCAGACCATGTGGTATGATGGCTCCACTCATAGATCAAGAAAACACTCGCTCTCATCCCTGCACCAAAACAATAATCCAACCACTCAGCAACAGCTCTCTACAACCGCTCATTTGTGGTCTGCAGCGCCAGAGATGCGGGCTGTACACTAATTTTTTTTTTCCGTTATTGTTTAAATCAATTATGTTTTTACCCTGTTGTGATGTTATTCCCTGGCTTTTTTGTGGTTATCATCTGTGACAGGATGAAATAACACATTTTAAAAAAGGGTCATTTTCTGGGTCTTGCATTCTTTTTTCATTATTACGACAAAAAAAATTTAATTTTTGAGGTAGTTTATCAGGTCTTACAAACATTTTATCGTTTTGAAAATAAAAAAAAAATCAGATTACCGTATTTCCTGTAATAAATGCCTCCCTAATTCAAAATCGTGTTTTTGGCATTGTGTTTTTGACCTACTTTTACCAAACAACTCTCAGGCGAGTGACCATCCAAATTGTAGCTAAAACAATAAGCTGCAATTTAAGTGGTAACATGCCTAAGACTTATGCAGAAAAAGTAGGTCAAAAACACAATTTTGAGTGGGGGGGTTTATTACAGGAAATGCGGTAGCCCTTTTGGTGTCTTTGAAATTTTGCCAAAACTGCCTGGTTATTCAAAGAGTGTTTAAAAAGTTTTTTTTTAAACATTCCTTCCAAAACTTGAAAAATAACAAAGTCTTTGTACTTTTTAAAAATTTTTTAAATATTTTTTTTTCCTTTTTTTAAAATTATCGACCTTTTTTTAATTTTCAGCAATAAAAGTTTATTATTCCATCTATTCCATCTAATATTCCATTTTCAAAAGTTTTAAAAATACTCTTGGGGCCAAGCACTTTTGGTCAAAATTTAAAAAAAAAGGCTGTACAAAGGTTAGTAAATTCGAAAGTCGTTATGCACACACAAGTCGTCAAATTGTGAGTCGTTAAAGGGACAGGAAACTTGCTTGTAACAGCACTTTTCGAAATTTAAATTCCCGCGGGACCACTAAAGGCTTAGAGTAGGTCTTCTCTTAGGCTTAAGCCTTTAGTGGTCCTGCGGGAATTTAAATTTCGAAAGTGCTGTGACAAGCAAGTTTCCCGCCTCTTCCCCTTCCAATGTGGCATTTTTCCAATTACTTTTTTGTCCGGTGTTTAAAGTGCCGGTGATATCATTTTCGAGTTTTACACTCACTAATCTCTGTACAGCCGAGAAAAATATAAAGGATTAAGCTGATTTGTAAAACTATTTGAAAAGCAACAAAACTTCTTGGAACAACCTATAACCCAAATTGTTCTACAATTCTTTGACCTAATCTTTGTGAAGACACTGGAAATTCAGCTGATTAAAAAATCGCAGGCTTCTTTGCTCTAGTCCCCAGGCTCCTCTTCGCTTTTTCTCAGATTTATTTTAAAAAAAACTTTTGGTTTGTCTGCTTTGCCTTTGGGTGTAAGGCATAAGCAATGGTTTCTTGTATTTATTCCGTCGGGAGGCTGCTTGATGCCACCACAAGCTTAGACAGCGAAAAAATCTGAAAGAGCCAAGCTTGAAGACCAGAGCAAAAAAGCTGCAGATTGTTTGCCGCGGCAGAATTTTTGTGAGTCTTAGTGTGAGCTGCCGAATTTGTGGGTATCTCCAAAGCTTTGATGGTCAGACACATTCACTGGCCACTTGTTGCTTTTGTTCTTTTGTTATCACATCTTTTGTAGTTGCAGAATTGATGGTTTCACTTGACAGTTATTATTTCCTCTAAAATTTCTGTTCTTACCCCTATTTTTTTTTGTTGTGCGTTGAACGCATCTTTTAAAGCTGTTGTTTTAAGCAAGTTTGTTTTGTGTTCGAATTGGTTTTTATGTTTACTGTTTTGTTTAGGAGTACCAACCAAGTCTTTCTCGCATGTTTGCCTATATATTTTTGGTTCAAATATATCCAATATTAATACATCTGCTCCATTATCACACACATATATTCAGATTTGATATTTTTGTGCTGGCAAATCTTTTTGAGTCATTTAAAAAGAAACTGTCGTATGAAAAAAACATGGTAGGGTACCTATGAATAAGGTTTTCACCTTGGGGGATCAAAGCAAAATTTGCTCCAAACTGCCTTCTCAACCCTAAAACATGTTCTAAGCATGTTTTAGTGGTTAAAAAGGACAAAAACATTCGGGCCATTTGGAGAGGAGTTGAAAAAGGCATTCTGGTCAAAAATTAATAATATTACCCCATTTTGCCGACCCTTCATTGATAAATCTGCAGAAAATTGGCAATAAGTTTGTGAGAACTACAGGTTGATACTAAAAGTTGATCGAACTTAGCGAAATAGGCAAGCAAAATCTTGCTGCTTTTGATAACCATGTGGGTCCTATTCTAGAAGAGGATAGTACAAGACAAGGCTACCATGGTAAGACAAGGCTACCATGGTAAGACAAGGCTACCATGGTAAGACAAGGCTACCATGGTAAGACAAGGCTACCATGGTAAGACAAGGCTACCATGGTAAGACAAGGCCACCATGGTAACACAGGGCCACCATGGTAACACAGGGCCACCATGGTAACACAGGGCCACCATGGTAACACAGGGCCACCATGGTAACACAGAGCCACCATGGTAAGACAGAGCCACCATGGTAAGACAGAGCCACCATGGTAAGACAGAGCCGTAAACCCGTTAAAACTGAACTTGGTCTTAATTCTGCCCAAATACACACTTTCTAAAGGCGGTATTTTAAAATATTAATATGACAAAAAAAGATTTGCATACTTGTTTGTATCACAACTTATTTGTCTGTTTCTTTTTCAACTCTTCTTTCTTACCTACAAAAGTCTCTTCTGTGTGTTTGTGCCTTGTGGTTTTTTTTTTCAACTTCTTGAACGCTTTCCTCAATTTACTTGCCTTGTTTTTGTTATACGAGCAAGTACCTATTGGTTTGTTGTCATTTTTTTTTGTCTGAACAAGAACCTACACACCAAGAATTTGCTCGAATTTGTACTATAAAAATGCCTCATTGTTTTGTTTGTTTTTTGAGTTACCTTTGTTAGGCAATTGTGTTTTCAGGAACAACATGCTTTCTCTATCGCCTTCTCTGTCAATTTAAAATGTTTTTTGATACTTTAGGACCAACTTTTCAATTTCCTTCTTCTGCAAACAACTGACTGGTATTTTTTATCCATGTAAATTCTGAAGTCTTCTTTTGCATACAGAATAGTCAATAGAAGTGATTACCGGAATATATATTTTTCTTCCTTTTTGCTTTACTTTTAATAATAAAGACAAATTGTTGTTGGTTGGCGTCTTTTTAAAACGAGGCGGTATTTCTAGCGGCGATATAGACAATTTTTTTCCCTACAACACTAAAGTCTGCAGGGTGGCCGGTTTGAGATGGTCTTTTCAAAAAATTTTTGGAACAGTTGAATAAAAAGCGTGTAATTTATGACGAAATTATTTAGTAAATAAAAGTTATAGCCTTCAAAATAAAAAAGCATCCCAAAATTTCTACGTTCCCGCTAGAAATACCTCTTCTTATTATGCAAATTACAAACATCCTAAATTAAGTATTAGAAATGCCCGCAGATCAATCTGGCTGAGAAATTTGTAAGAGTCCAGAGGTTGGATTAGACTCTCGATGGAGATTTAAAAAAAAATACATGAGCTAGCTCTATACCACTACACCACTCCGATACTCAGTCGATTGTTTGACTTTTGATGTGAAAATTTTGATATGGAAATGTCGTGACTCACAAACCGGAGAGTGGCCAGTTTGCCACAAAGCCAGTTCGTCACAACCAGCCAGCTATTTTTTGATTTTTCGAAAAAAGTTGAAAAGCACCCCATAAAACGGTACTTCAGCCCTGTCAAACCTTCTTTAAAATGCTGTAATTAACCGAGGAAAAAGGGTTTCAGAGCCTGAAAATAAGAAAAAAAAATGGCGCCAAGTGGAGATTCACTTGGTTCGGCTGTTGCAGAAACCATCCAGCACGGCTGTGGTTTGTGTTTTTCAAAACAAATTTCTACCGGTATTAAACACCGGCCGTTTGCTAGAGAAAATATGGTATTTCCCGGCTGCTTGCGCTTCTTTCTTGCCGCTGATCAGCTTCTCGACTTCCACTCCCTCGGTCAAGCACCCGACGCCCCTTTACGGGGGCGACAGGGGCTCAGCGGCCTGGAGTTGAGTTGCGCACACAAACATACCTGAGACATAAATAAACTCGAGAAGCTGCTTTGGATGCATGAAAACAGCATGCATACCAGGGCTTCTTTATGCAGTAGAGCCCAGTTGGCGAAACTATGTGCCCCTTCCTTCTCCCTTCCCCTCCCTTGTACAGCCTTTTTTCCCCACTAAAATATGGTTGAGTAGCCGTTTTGACAAAGTGGCCCTATTCTTTTCCCTTCCCCTCCCAATACAGGCCTCACACACCCCTTTTGTTGGTTTTTTGGCACAAATTATACATAAAAATGGTTTCTAAGCACTTTTGCAAAAATCCATTGGGGGGCGCCGACTGAGTAGCGCTAAAAATTTAATAGACTCTCAACTTTGTTATATTTTTGATCACTTTTGTGAACAATTTTGGCTATACCGGTTTTTTAAACGAGCAAGTAACGGAAGATAGCAAGCACACACACACGTAACACCACCAACAATAGCAGCGGAGAAGGAGGACAGAGGTGAGACAGGTGAAAGTAGTCGCAATTATTGATCATAATGTGTCCTTCCTATGCACTTCTCCTACCTTTTCCAGTGATTGAATGGCAATCAAAAATTTACAAGCAAGAGTAACTGCTGCTGCTCTCTACTTTCTGTACAAAGTTAGAGAATAGCAAAAATGTAGTTTGTTTTGTATTGCCAGACCTTGCCGCCCTTGCTGCAAACGGGAGTATATGGCGAAAAAAATAAAGAATTGATCATCTCTCTTCTGTTAGACGCAATGGTGTGTTGCGTGTGTGCATGCAGGAGCACAGAACTGGAGAAGAGTGATCCAATTGCTAGAAGTATATGAGAGCAAAAGATCGTTTTTTACACCTACAATATTTTTAATTGATTGCTCGAGAAAGGGTCGGCTTTTACTAGCTTGTTAATTGGACAAAACCTTTTCCTATTACTGTCGTAAAAATAACCGAGTAGATTTGAGGATGGGGGTATAATCGAGGAGATCACAGGATTGGGTGGGGGTATAACCGAGTAGATTTGAGGATGGGGGGTATAACCGATTAGGTTTGTGGATTGGGTGGGGGTATAACCGAGTAGGTTTGAGGATAGGGGGGATTATTCGTTGTTAGGGTCAAATTATGTAAATTATGCTTTACCATAGTTTGCGCTCGATATTTTTTCTTGTTTTTTATCTCTGCATTGCTCGCAAGAGCCTGCTTGATGTCTCTGGACCCAAAATGGCCAAAAAAATGAGTCAAAGCTGTCTCAAGAATACAGATGGTGCCATTCTATCCGACCCGATTTGGGCGACCCACAATTTTCTCTCAGCCATTTTATGCACTTCCTATATTTTGGTAATATGTTGTGAATTGCCAAGTAAAAAGAAGTTTATAGCTTCTTCTTCCTCGTTTAATTAGTGTAAATTAGGGCAAAAGTCAAGTAGGCAAAGGAGCCGTTTTTTGGTGGATGGGGACAGCAAATGAGCAATATTGCGATATTTTTGTACCCAAAAAGAAGTGCAATGAGCAGTCGTTCCATGCCTTTTCCACCAAATTTGGTCGTGATGGCCTAAAGTTGCACCAATTTATTCTAATTCTGCTGAATTTATTCATTTTTATGCAGTGTTTCAGCTGAAAGGGGTCCTTGTATTCACACTGCTTATTTTAATCCCACTCATTTTGAGACAAGTTTTTTTGTGTTGAGTGTGATTGAGGACTTGTGTGATTGATAAGTCATCAGCCAGTTGGTTGATGTTCCTACCCAACACTCTGCCCGCTGCGCTTCTGCAACTACGCAAGAAGACTAAATTTGTGAAAAAGGCTAGAGAGGTGAACAACAACCAAGTTGGTAAGCTCATTATTATCATACAAAAATTTTGGATACTATTTTGGATACATTGGTTAGAAAAATATTCAGCGCCACGCGGTTGTAACTGCCCTTACCATCCCCCTCCAAACAAATAAAAGTGTTCAAAAAAAACATTTTAAGCAAAAATTTCGCTAAAAAGAGGCAAAAGTAGTAACTTAGAGGAGAATAGGAGCTGAATCGGGAGGGGAAGGGAAAGGAGTAATAGGAGGCCATTAATTTGAAGGGCCATTCACCCGTCTCCCTTACTGAACCAGGGCAAAAAATGCCTCTAGACGCATTCTCTGATCAAGAGTATTTCTCGGATTCATCTCACAGGTAAGTCTGTGCGCGCATCTCTAACTCTCAAGCCCCCTTCACACCCCCTTCACAAGGCGACGGGCGCTTGGAGTTGAGAGCTAGCTTGCTTGCTCCTCCTGCCCCAGGGGTAGTGACTTTGAGTGTTTGCTTTAAAGGTTAGATAGAGGTTGTGTTAATATCCTAGCAGCTGTTTGTTTGAAGGGGGCCCGCGGGTATATAGCATAGACATTATTCCGCTTGCTTATATGTGATGATATAAAGTATATGGCTTACTTGTTGACCTATACTTGACATTGGAGGGTCAAAGGATTATATTAGTTCAACGCAATGAAAATCACCCAAATTTGAATTTTTTTTTACTTTGTTGATTAGTTTAGTTGCTTTCCCAATTTCTACCAGCGCTAGAGCGATGGTGTCCTTACGTAAGAAGCGTAACCACAACAGCAATGCGAGTGAAGCAACTATTGTTGGAGCTGCTCCAACCTCTTCAAACCCCACTACAAACAGATCCCTTTTGACTAGGGGATGGGAGCGACTAAGTCGTAGGAAGAAAAGAGCCAAACAGACTGCTCAACCAAGTCCTGTAAGAAATGAGCATAGCGCTGGTAATGCCTTCCCTAATGCCTGGGAAGTAAATGTGGCTTCCACGAGTGGAGGAGTGCAGGGCAATGGCACTAGGTTGGCAACAACTATACAGACAAAAAATGAACTCTTTTGACTGCTTTTAGAGATGTACAACCACATATGAACAACAACGAGAGTGGTCAACGCCAGAATGGAAGTGTAAATGCAGGTGTGGTGGTCCTGCCTGACATACACTCAATCACAGGGGAGGACACTACTAGAAAGTGGGTTTAAAAGTTCAACTTTAGCTCAAAACAAGCGGGTCATATCTTGGCAAAAATACTTTGCCGTATTTTTTCTAACTAAGCTAGAGTTGTATACTCAGAGGTGAGTAAGAAATCTCGGTGACTCACCGAAATTCTGGTGAGTCTCGTCTTATATAAAAATTCGAAATTTGAAATTTCTTGCTTAGGCTTGGTCATGAGTGTTTATTAGAGTTGTAGACTCACTGACGAGTGTCCATGGGCCCAGTGTCTCACTGAGCAGTGTCCATGGGCCCAGTGTCTCACTGAGCAGTGTCCATAAGCCCAGTGACTTACCGTTGAGTCAGCAGTGAGTCACCATTGTACAGCCCTAAATAACTGGTGCCTGTGCAATGCGCATTCAAACCATGTCATGCCATTGACGGACATAAGCATAGATATGCACAAATCACGGAGTAGCGCCAAAATATTTGATCGTTGATTTTTGAGATCTGAAATAATGATTCGAATATCCGGCTCTTATCCCTCGTCCCAAGCGGAAGCCATTCGAGTGCTTGCTTCCGAAAGCACTATTAGTATCGTAAATTTTCCCAGCTTTTTGTGTGCTTTTATCCATCCCTTCTCTCCGGCTAAAGTCTTTTCCTTCAGATTTGATTAGAAAGTTGTTCCTGGAAATCAAAACATATTTATTTGCAAAGTAGTGTCTTCTTCTTCTCATTCTTCTTTTTCTTCTTCTCAATTAAACTTTATATATTTTCAGACACTTTTTGCATCGTGGAATGGATAGGATAAGGCGATCTTTTCGCCGAGGCACTTCTTCCACCAAAAAAGGGCAAGCACTGACGGGAGGAAGAGCTAGCCAGGCGGAAAAACCCGGTTCTTCGGCTGGTAGCAGTCTTAATGGAGGTGGCCTGAGTTCAAATGGTCACCACACAGGCAAGAACTACTGTCAGCCAGATGAAGCAGCTGTCAGATCTGCTGCTTGTAGCTTCAATGTCAAGGTAGACCACTTAGGCTTAAAAATGGTTTTTAAGCACTTTTTTTCAGTATTTGGGCTGTTGTGAAGTGTACGAGTCGAGAGGAATGCATGTATGTGAAAGTGCTCTTCAACTTCTCAGAGTAAATACTTGCTTATCCAAACACTTCTGCTATAAAGCAGCCATTTGAAGGCAAAGAAAAGAACCACAAAATCCATCCTCTACGTCTCTGGCGACGGCATTCGTGTGGTGGATCAGGACAACAACAGAGGTGGTTTAATCCTCGACCAAACCATTGAAAAAGTCAGCTTCTGTGCTCCTGATCGACACAACGACAAAGGGTTTGCGTACATATGCAGGGATGGAGCCACCAGGCGGTGGATGTGTCATGGCTTTCAGGCCACCAAAGAGTCGGTCAGTCTCTTAGAATAGATCACTCAGGACTTGGGGAAATTTAATTTACAGGGAGAGCGACTCAGTCATGCTGTTGGATGTGCTTTCAATGTGTGCTTAGAAAAGAAAAAAAAGCGAGATGCGGAGACAGCTGCATATAAGAGTGCTCAAGCCTTGGTTTCAGCCAACAGCGGTGCCGACACTTCTGGCCTTAATGTTGATTGGGACAGGTGCATCATAAATGCTACACCGAGTCTCGGCTGACCTAAAATATTTTTAGCGTGGAACCAGTGGGTAGTGCAGCTCAGAACAATGCCGCTTATAGTTCTTTCCGCCGTCAACTGTCGATTGCGGAACGCAAAATAGACCCACAAACGGCCATCATCCACAACCCTCCCCCTTCAACAACTGCCCAACAGCAGCCGATGGCTCATGCTGTGCCTTCCCAAGCAGCCCGACACAGCCTTACACTCTCTGCTCATATCGGTCTCAACACCTCCTTCTCCATGGATGAGTGTTCGTCTGTGGCTAAGCCGAGGCCAGTGGCCAACCCATTGTTGTTTGAACGGCAGGTAAAAATTTTACGGTCGAAAATTTTTTTTCCTACATTGGTTTATTTCAGGGTTCATTTAAGGCTCCAGTTCAGCCTTCTTCACAGCCATCTTCCTCTTTTAAAAGATTTAACTCTCTTAGGAGTGGCTTTGATTTATCTGCAGAGTCACAGGATATGTTTGCTTCGTCAGCCAGCAAAACGGTTTGTAATTTAGCTTGGAAAGGGGCTGGAAATAGGCTAAACTAAAAATGGGAAAAGCTGGCCTATGGCCCGGTTGTGTGGTCTTACCAAGCAAGTCAAAGGCTAATCGACTAGTCAAAGGTCCGACTGATCTTTTTTAAAGAAGCATACGCGTGCGCCACCTTTATAACATAATTTGGCAGTCCCACTCCGGTCGATTAGGGTGCCAAGTTATCGAGGATTGGTTGTACCACTAAGTCATAGGCTTGGAGTTCCGAGTTTGAATGTTTATTTTTGAACAATTTTTAATTTAAAGGTCTTAAACCAAAATATGGTTATAGCTAAATGGTGTCAAAACCCTACACAATGAGCCCATCTACGAAGGAGATGACGACGAAGTGGAGTGGTCACACCAACAGCAAAGTGTGGACACAGAAGTGAGAACAACACCGCCACTAGCACAACGGCAACAAAACATTGGTGCCGGCAATGGTGTTGCGACTTGTTATACCTCCTCCAAACTGCCCAACAGTCATTCATTGCAACACTTTGGCAATAATCCAATGACTAATTCCCAACACCAAGTGTTTTCCAGTCCACTCTGGTCTACTTCTATTAGAACAACTCCTGCACAAAATGACAGCCGGCGGGAAGAAAAAGATGGAATTGGAACAGACAGCAGTGCAAGGCCCATGCAAAACAGTATTTCGTCAGTTTTTGCATTTATTTTTACAGCACAGGACATCAAATAACCAAAATATCGGCTAACCTAGGCTGGCCTATCCTACGCCTAAGGCTTAGTCATATGCTTAAGCCAAAAAATTACGACAAATTAAAAAAAAACAATTTGTTTGAGGCTAGCTAATTGATTCCACTTTTAGACTGACTGGCTTTGACAATGGTTTTGCTTACTGGGAGGACAATCAAAGTGCTGCTTGCACTAATCGATCCAGCAAAGCGGATGACTGGTTGGAGCAGGCTTTTAAGGCCAGCATGACATTTGTATCTCCCAGCCATTCAAGTGCTGGACTTCAACAGCAATCCAACTCGCAGCGGTCTTTTAATAGGGATGCCTTTTGTGGGTCTCCTCCTAGTCAGCCACCTCCACTTGTTTCGCAGGAAGCTTCACTTGAGAAGGGTCTTTCATTAGGTGAAAAGCACAAACTTATTAGCGCACAGAAAGCAATAGGCCCATTGTCTAATCAAGGACACTCGAGAAAGACTTCAGGAGGAGCTGTCCGACTTTCCATCGAGTACCAATTGCTAGAAGAGACTGATGCACCACCACAGGTAATTCTATCTATCGGAAAGCCAACAAAAGTCAATTAAATGGTTGTAGAGTCCACCGTCTTCATCTAAAAGTGTGTCCTTCCATGTGACAAGTCAACAAGTTCAAGCATCCACCTCCGAGAAGCCAAGCTTTTCAAACTCTTCCTATACCACCCCTGCAAAACCAAAAAGAAGCATGCAAGAGAGGACTATATATGGCGACGACGACCCTTTTGATGTCCATTGGTCCACCATCGTCTTGCAAAACTCCTCCTCATCCAAAAAGAAGAACAACCACTGCTCTTCTCCACTATCTTCTGTAAGACATTCCACTAGCCATAACTCTTTGCCCTCCACCACCAACAACAAGCTAACCAATGGAGTAGGCCAGGAAGAGTCTTCTCTTACTCCAATAAAAAGTCTTCACAGCAATCCTTTTTCTTCCGAGTCAACACTGGTTAATGCGTAGCAATACAGAGATTAAAAAGTGATCTTAATCAAAAATTTGCTTAGGATTGTGGAAATTTTGGCGAAAATTTTCCAATAAAAGAAAAAAAGATTTTAATAATATCTTTGTAAAATTTCCAAAAAAGAATATCGTATTCTCTCTAATAGAGCGGCAGCTCCCAAAGGGGTTAAAAAAAGTGAAGTAGAAGGTTGAAAAATAGGTGCTGAATGCTCTATTCAAGGCAAAGGTCCGACAGTTCTACAATGACTGGATGATGTAAGCGGACATGGAATTGACAAAAGGAAGCAACCCTAAAGCTGCTTCGATATTAGGCTTCTGGGCTGATCAGTGGTATCATATGACCTATTCAAATATATGCACTCCCTTGGCCGCTTTCATTAAATCAAGCTCATTTCTTTGATTGTTTCATAGCTACTCCTAAAAATGACCTGATTTCCCACCTCTCTTAAAATCTTCTTAAAAGCTGTTATTACCAAAATACTCGCCAGATCCTGCTGATCATTTTGAGTATAAGATATTCAAAAAATGAAACTCGATTTAACTTAAACTGGCCGGTCCCCTGAATTGAGTTAAATTGAGTCTCAACTGTATCATACAACTAATATTGTCAACATCCTTTTGCTGTTAATCTTGTGTGCTATTGCTTTTTGCTAAGAATAAATATATGATTTATAATGCCAGTTTAGACCATATTTGAGTCACAAAAAATTCATAATCCAAGTTAAGTGTTACGCGTAAACCAAACATGCAAAAATTTTGGTCAACACATCCTCGCTGCTGCCGCTTTCTAAAATTTTTTGGAGAATCTTGAAGGGTGTTTCAAGTATAGTCAAAGGTCGGTAGCACATATCGGCTTTAGACGTATGTATTAATGAGGGTATGGGTTGTGCCAAACCTAGAAATAGACCCATGTTAATAGACGAGCACAATTTTAACAAAAAGCGCCAAAAGACGGCAAATGAGCAAAAAAGCAGATGATGCTGCTTAAGTGGCAAAATAGCCAAAAAAAGGTGACAAATGCCGCTTCAAAACAATAATCTGGCATTTCTGGATCGGGTACCAAATGGAATCAAAACTCGGTCTTTTCGGGTATTGGTTTGGTCGGGATACCCAATAATTTCGGGTTTCAGGTAATGGTTTGGTCCGGATACCCGACAATCCTAGTTAAAAGTGTTAGAAAATCTTGAAACATTTTATACATATTAAAAATAAACAAATTTATGAAAAAGAAAATTTTACCAAACACTCATAATTTCCCTCGAGAAAGGGACTTTGGATGTCTAGCTAAGCCTAAGGAACACAAATAAAAATGTATTTTTTGTGTCTAGCAGCTGGATGATTGGATTAAACTTGTAATTCAAGCTGGCATTATAGTGACGATTGAAGCTGCCATTGAAAGTGCTCGCAACAACTGCAAATTGGGTTGGTTGGCCCATTCTCTTCCATGTCTGTTTGTCGAGGTACTCTTTAGTTCAAATAAGAAAAAATAAAAAACTTGTTTGCCTTCTTCATTTGCCAACAAATTAAGTTGAAAGCATAGTGAATTTTGGACCCTACTGAAGTATACCCCCCTTCCCAAAATTTTTTTTTCTAAAGTCGTGTTTTAACCATTCCTAAGCAACTTTTATGCCCTAAAAAACGATAAAAACTGCTTTTTGCTATTTTTTATGTATAAAAAACCAATTTCTTCAATAAAAATTTTAGTTTTTTCTTTGAGAGACTAAGGTAAACCATGTTTTTACCACTTGAGCTGGGCAAAAGATGTCTGAGAGCATGCATTACCTCGAGTATTGCTCGGACTCATCTTCCAAATAAGTCTGTGCGCACATTTCTAACCCTTCAAGGCTCCAGGCTCCCTTCGGGGCGTAGGGGACTTGGAGCCTTGGGGTTGAGATGTGCACACACTCGCACCTGAGACATAAATCACTCGAAAGTGACTCTAAATGCATAAAAACAAAGGCAAGCCAGAGCATAGGGCCAGAAAGTCTTAGACGTAATTACCCTTACAGGGGACATACCCCATTAAGAAACTCTATTTTCATGCATCCAGAGTTGCTTCTCGAGCGATTTTTCTCTCAGGTATGGGATCAGGTATATTTGCGCATCTCAACTCCAAGCCAATAATAGCTGCTAGGATATACGCCCACAAAAAAAAACGATTTTTCCAAAAGCTTTATTATGTATTGGGTATAAACGATTAGGTATACTACAGTAGAATTTTTTTACATGAAAAATGAGCAGCTAGACGCCTTCCACAGCTACAAGATGACGCTTGCAGTAGTCATACCAAAAAGTTGACCAAAATGTTCTTGAATCTTAGACAGACATCTTCCAAACTAGGTTGGTTATCCTGTGCTGCCATTTTAAGTAAATTTGTTGCTCCATGTTGTGTAGAGTGTCGCTAATGAACATAATTAGGCATCCATCAGATAAGACGTGCCTTAGTAAGAGTATAGAGTGTAGCACTTTGTATAAAAAAATGGCACATCTTCAGCCGATAAACTTATTAGGCCAATCTAGCCATTATGTGGTTGCCTCTTTTAGTCGATTTTTAGGAGGAGGAGGAGGAGGGAGTAACCTACCCAATTCTTGTCTGCCAAGCACCCCCAATGAATTCCTGGCCTCGACTGCCAGCAACAGCTACTTCCAGTCAACAATACCAACAGACGAGCACTATCGATCGCCCACTTCCACCACCAGTTTTGTGGTCCTGAACAACACTAGCAGTCAAGTCAACAGTTCTAGAAACAGAAAAGACAAATCTGAGACGGTGAACAACATGTGTGGAATAATGCCAAATGCTATATGCCGTTTCTCAGAGCTGGCTCCCGGCCAGTTTGGACTCACCAAACAATTAGTTAATTATTTTAATTGGTTAATCATGACCTGGTTAGTTATTTAGGTGCTGAGGATAGCTCTTCCACACATTACTTTGCTGGTTGTCTCCGTTGGCTATGCCATCCTTGGCTGCTGGATATTGACCGTGATCAACTACAGTGATGGCGATGTGGCTGGAGACGGAGGAGTGGCTGTCCAACTTATTATTGAGTGAGTGATAGCAGCATAATGTTCTGCTGATCTACCTTATTGGATACAAAATTTATTCTCGAGTTTATTTATGTCTCAGGTATACTTGTGTGCGCATCTCAACTCCAAGCCCTCTTTGCCTCTGTAAGCGGGCGAAGGGGGCTTGAGGGTTACAGATGCGCACACACGCTTACCTGTGAGATGAATCCAAGTTGTGCTGGAGGTTTTAAAGGACGTGCTTCTAACAACATGGGTCTAGTTGAATAAATACGGTATTTACAGGGCCAAACAACACTTGATTGCTCAAGTGTGGTCACAAATGAAGCAAAATACCAAAATGTCGGAAGATGCCAGGTGGAGCATGTCTACAGAGATGATTGATAACAAAAAGAATGAAAAACTCTATGCTGAAACTCCTATATATGATACATCTGCAGCCTTAAACATTCCTACACATGCTCATAGGAAACATAATGTTTATAGAGGCATTGACAAACGTCCATGGCTGGATGGAAGATTTGCAGAAGAGAAGAAAAACTACAGCCGAAGATTTGTGAATGAATTTGCAGAACAACTACACCGAATCTACTCTGTCTATCCAAGAGCACCTACTTTGGTGCAAAATATTAAGGTAGGTGAAGCAGAATTGATAGCAAAACTTTTGGTCAATACAGCCAACCCTCGTTTATCCGGCACCCCAAGAAAGGTCCCGAGAAGCGGTTTTATTGAGAAATGGATCTCGATAATTCGGCACTGAAAGCCTGGTTCCTTGGGGTGGCTGGTCATCAAGGCTTGACTTTATAGGTCAATCTATAATCCAGTAGAGTCAAAATGTTTAGCTAATGTAGAGCGCCTCCGGCCCTGTGGCTTAGAGATAGGGGGTTGATAGAGGAACTACGGTATATTTTTCCAGGGCAAGCAGTACATTATGAAGTATCCATCGCCCACATTGAATGTTACATGGAACTTGTTTTTCATCACCACATGTCTCACTTCAATTGGTGAACCTTTTAGAAAAGAAATTTTAGTAATTTTCATCTATTTCAGGATACGGTGCAAATGCTCCAATCTCTTTCATAGGCAGATTGTTCATTGTGCTGTTTATCTCGCTTGGCATTCCTCTATACCTAGTTACACTTGCCGATCTGGTGAAATACTTCCACTTTACTTACAATTTGAATTTATCTTTTTTTATTCTCCAGGCAAAATTCTGCACTGAGGGCATGAACCGCACCTACACAGAGTTTATCCAACTCAAATTCCAAGTCGGAAGATGGCTTAACAGACGTTGGAAAGCGGGCCTTTTCCACCAATTCGACTCCTATACTCAGATGGATGGTGAGATCAAACATGTGGAACAGGTCATAATTGCAGGTGGAGAAGAGGAAGTCGCCGAATTTCTATGGACTCACTTGGAGAAGACCAAGTTTGTGGAAGTGCCTTTTGTGCTGGTCTACCTCATATTGCTAAGCTATATTGGATTCGCTTCTTATCTTATTGCTTATTTGGAGGGCTGGACACTCAGTGATGGCTTCTACTTTGTTATGATGAGGTTTTTAAATTTACAGAAAGATTTCCGACTTTTTTAACCAAAGTTCATAAGAAGTCACTAAAGTTGACACAAAATCCAGTAATTAAAGAGAAACCTCAAAGGTTTCATTATATCACAAGTTTTTAGTGTATTAACTGTTGGTTTTGGAGATTTGATGCCATCTAATGACCAATTTCTGTTGCTCACATTGGCCATAATACTCATCGGCCTGATATTGACAACCACTTGCATTGACATCGTTGGTGCGTACTACATAGACCAGCTCCACTTCTTTGGAAGACGCCTGGATGAGGAGGACCCTCTGGAGTGGTTAAAAGCCATCCAACTAAAAAGAATTGAGGCGATGAAGAAAGAAGCCATGAGAAAACTGTTTGAGATGGTAACCGCCTTACATCACATGCACTTCCCAGGTAAATAACGCTTTAAATAATCATCGTTATTAATGATATTTGTAGTCATTCAAAAGCTGGAATCCTTCAGCTTGACTAACTCCGTCCAAGAAATTCAACTGCCAGGTATTTTTACTCAAAATAAAGGTTATGATGATTTGGCTCAAAATAAGACTGTTGTCTCTAGAACTTGGGTGATCAGACGAAGTAGCTTTTGAGTCAATCTCATAACTCTATATTAAATATATAGGAAACAGCCAACTATACCCAGATGTTATCGCACCCATCCCAACTCGCCAATTTTGCGGGGATAAGGGTTGATGCAATTGAGTAGGGGCAAATCCGAATTCATAAAAAATATTACTTGATTTGACAATTTAGAGCCTCCAAAGCCACCCAGAGGAATTCTCGCTTTCCATGCTACCGCAGAATCTGTGTGTCTAAGATGGGATCCGCCTGTGAAATTGGAGGAAGGCAAAAGGTTTTGGTATACACTTAGCTACAAGACAAGGTGTTTTGTGATTTTTTTTAATAATCAAGATGGATTTTTCAGAACACCACAACGAAGAAATCACTACACTGTAGTTGACTTTATAACTAAAACTCACTATGAAGTGACTGGCTTGAAGTCTTTCACGTTATATGAATTCAGTATAGTCACCACCACAAGATTTGGCACTTCAAAGCCATCTAGATGCCAAGAATATACGGGTTTCTACTTTCTTATTTTAATTTAAGTTTAGAAGATGCA
>BBSZ01010045.1:22578-36175 GCA_000981365.1 Subanguina moxae
AAAGTTCATAAGAAGTCACTAAAGTTGACACAAAATCCAGTAATTAAAGAGAAACCTCAAAGGTTTCATTATATCACAAGTTTTTAGTGTATTAACTGTTGGTTTTGGAGATTTGATGCCATCTAATGACCAATTTCTGTTGCTCACATTGGCCATAATACTCATCGGCCTGATATTGACAACCACTTGCATTGACATCGTTGGTGCGTACTACATAGACCAGCTCCACTTCTTTGGAAGACGCCTGGATGAGGAGGACCCTCTGGAGTGGTTAAAAGCCATCCAACTAAAAAGAATTGAGGCGATGAAGAAAGAAGCCATGAGAAAACTGTTTGAGATGGTAACCGCCTTACATCACATGCACTTCCCAGGTAAATAACGCTTTAAATAATCATCGTTATTAATGATATTTGTAGTCATTCAAAAGCTGGAATCCTTCAGCTTGACTAACTCCGTCCAAGAAATTCAACTGCCAGGTATTTTTACTCAAAGTAAAGGTTATGATGATTTGGCTCAAAATAAGACTGTTGTCTCTAGAACTTGGGTGATCAGACGAAGTAGCTAAGAGGTGGTATCGTGCCCAAGTGGGTATTGGTATGGCCTTTAATGAATGAATATTTTATTAGGTCGGCAAATAATTTTCGTCGTCCAAGGTTACGCCGCTCATGTGGTCGGCCAAGGAGTGGAAAAGGTCTAGTCTGTTGGAACAAGGTCGGGGGAGTACGTTGGGTGCTGAAGAACCTCCGAATTGAGCTCCTTGATGGTGGTTTGGATGAGTTTTGCAGAATGGAGTTGTCGTGGAGCAGGATGACTTGGCCTGCTAAAGTCTTTACTGCCACCCAAGCTCCCAATTTTTTGAGTCAATCTCATAACTCTATATTAAATATATAGGAAACAGCCCAACTATACCCAGATGTTGTCGCACCCATCCCAACTCGCCAATTTTGCGGGGATAAGGGTCAATGCAATTGAGTAGGGGCACATCCAAATTCATAAAAAATATTACTTGATTTGACAATTTAGAGCCTCCAAAGCCACCCAGAGGAATTCTCGCTTTCCATGCTACCGCAGAATCTGTGTGTCTAAGATGGGATCCGCCTGTGAAATTGGAGGAAGGCAAAAGGTTTTGGTATACACTTAGCTACAAGACAAGGTGTTTTGTGATTTTTTTTAATAATCAAGATGGATTTTTCAGAACACCACAACGAAGAAATCACTACACTGTAGTTGACTTTATAACTAAAACTCACTATGAAGTGACTGGCTTGAAGTCTTTCACGTTATATGAATTCAGTATAGTCACCACCACAAGATTTGGCACTTCAAAGCCATCTAGATGCCAAGAATATACGGGTTTCTACTTTCTTATTTTAATTTAAGTTTAGAAGATGCAGATTTTGGCAAAAATCTCTACTTTAGAGCCATGCACGGTCCCCCAACTTCTCAAACTTGAGGCAATAAGCAGTGAAACGGCCACTATATCTTGGCGTGCACCTCGAAAAAATAACGGAATTGAGGCAAGATTTAGAACTTTAACATTTAAACAGCAAAATTCCAGAACTACACCATTATGTTTACTCAAGAGCCAGCCCCACAATTTACGCATTGGCAGCGTTTCGACATCGGCAAGAGGAAAAAGTTTACACTAACTGAGTTAAACAACGACACCAAATACATTTGTTGTGTGCTGGCCCAACACAACTTCGGTTTTTTAATTTTATCAATAAAGATTATACATTTGACCAAGAAATAAATTTTCAGGTCTGGCAGCTATGTCGAAAAGTTTACGCTTCAAAACCCGTTCATGGTGGTACGATGAAGATACTACGCAAACAAACCAACCAGGGCAGTATTCGCGCAAAGGATCTGCAACTATCGCTCGTATCCGAAATAATTCATCGCAATTTGCACTGGATAATCAGCATTCTTACCACCTAGCTCCACCTAATTGGAGATATTCTTTAAGGAGGGCGTGCAGTAGAGATCCAATGATAAAAGAAGAAGAAGATTCGGACGGAGAAAGCTCACATAAAAATAGCATTACCAGCAGCGAATACCAAATAACATGAAAAATTCTAAAAAATTTTACTAATAAAATACTTGAACTTGGTAAGTTAGAACAGTCTAGTGATGCTATCAGTACAACAAAAGACCAAAAATTTTTACAAAAGCAACACAGAAGTGTTTTCAGCCTTTATTATAGGTGTTTCCCCACCCCCTTCGGTGATCATCTTTCCAGTCGTCGCGTGCCCTTTGCTTTTTAAGCTTCTCTACATCTTCATCATCATCGTCGTTCTCAGAAGGTTCTTCTTGCTCATCAGATGCACCTTTCATCTTAAGACTACTAGATGGTGCCGGTCCTTTGCCGAAGCCATTTCTTGCTGAGAGCTGATCGAACCACTCATCCACAGTTAATAAAGGGACGCTTGGGTAACCCAGCCCAAAAACTTTCTTCTGCTCCTCTGATCTGACGATAGTAAATGTTTTCATACCTAAATTTTTAAGTATTGGGTTGTCAAATAAGTTTTGCGGTTTTTTATTTAATATTTAGCGATTTTTCATGAAAAATAGCAATAATTTAGTCAATTATGTGTTCTCGATTATTGCTTACGACCTGCTCCCACCTTTCGACTCAATGCCACTTCGACAGGAATCGCTGGGTCTAGACTCGAAGAACTCGTTGAGCCAGTTTTCAAGGTTCTCCTCGTCTGTTTTTGGTCAACGGGGCTGGCCATTTCAAAATCCAAAAAAAATCGGGTAAAATTAGTGAAAGCAAAAAATGACGATAACAATGTGATAGAGGAGTCTGAGCACTTTCGAACGTTATATTATGCTTTGCAATGTTCTCAGGTAAGTGTGGTAAGTCAAGCAATCAAACAAAACGACAAAAAATTATTTGGCATCTCAATACGATGGAAAATCAAATGTTTAAGCTGAAAATATTTAGTAAAAATATTAATATGGAAGGAACCTGCGCCTAACAACTTCTCTTCTACTTTTTGATGATCATGCTGATGGTCTGAGCCTCCTTGGTTTCCGCGATTCTCAAAATATTCCAGAAGTTTAAGTTCCTCTAAAAACACTGAGTGTAATAAAATTAAAGAATTTCATTGACAAAACAAGCCAAGCCCCTCTAAGAAAATACGAACCATCAATTTTTTCCAATCGAGCAAAAGCACGGACAGACCATAACCGAATTAAAATCATTACTGTTTCTCTCTAAAGCGCACATATCAAACCATGTTCCGGAAAAAATAATGAAAGTTAATACAGTACTTGTGTGGCTTCATCATCGTTGCGTCTTTGTTCTATCTTTAGTTTAGCAAGAGCTTCTTCTAATTGCTTTAGCTGCTTCAACCGATTAATCTTCTGTTGGCGTTTTTCAGCTGCATCCACAAGGTTCTCTGGAACTGATGACGCTGTAGAGACATCAGATTCATAAGCATCTTTTGGGTGGAGATAAGGCAGCTTGAACGCTATTAGATCATAATTCAAAAGCGCTTCAAGAAACTGGCGGTAATATATCTAAAAGCATATAGTTAATGGTACATTTTTTGCAAAAGACCTTCACCTTTGCTGTTCTTAAATATTGCGATCGCTGTTCTCTTTCCACCTTCATTTCTTCGATTGTGTAAGCTAAATAGGCAGGGACAAGCAATAGGGAAAGAGAATTTGTAGGAATATCCTGGACATTTTCATTTGTACTGAAGAGTGCTTGCTGATCGATAAGCTTACAGATTTGCTGCAACTTCTCGAAGCAGTCTTTTAGCCTATCCTATAACTAAACTATAAGACAGATGAAGTCCCAAAATCCAAAAACTTACATTTCTAGCGGCCGAAGAAGAGGGTCCAAGTTTGTCCTGTAGAGATTCTTCGATGGTCCTTTCGCATTCTTGAAAAATTGAGCTTAGACTTTCTTCAGAAATATTCATGCTTGATTGCCTAAAATAATTGGGTGATCCAAGGTGCCACCTCAAATAAAATTTAATTCAACTTGGCCTGAATGAAAAAATGACTCTACTGGATTATACCTTCCCCAAAAAGAGAACTTCTTAACACTAGAATTACGGCATGGGTCAAAAACGACCCATTGCAGAATTAGACATATTGTGTTTCTGCTAGTGTCTTCTGCACATGTTATATACCAAAATGTAGCTTATAATCTGGGCTACATTTTGGTATATAACATGTGCAGAAGACACTAGCAGAACATAGGTCAAAAACACAATATGTCTAATACTGCAATGGGTCGTTTTTGACCCATGCCGCAATTATAGTGTTAAAAAACCATGGAAAGGATAAAGAACTCCAACCTTTATATTTTTTAAATAACCTATCCAACAAACGTGTATTTTTTAAGCGGCATAAATTTTACTAACTCATTTTAATAACACGTGACAGTATGTATTTTGCAAAATTCCACCACTCTAAACGTCGCTGTAATAAGTGTAAACATAACTTTGGAATGAAATAAATAAGTAATGATGAAAAACTATTTTTGAAAACCCATTTAAAAAAGCGCCAACATTTGGAATATTTTAAATTAAAATTTATTTGTCGATAATATTTTAAGCTGTTTCTAAAAGCTACCGAATAAAAATTCAGTGGACAAAGCTAGCTACCAAAGAGTAATTGCGAATAAAAGGCTGTACACCATAATTTACGCAAAAATTTATTACGAGTAACATTTGTTACGCGGTCACTTTGTTACGCCACAAAAATTTACATATGCAGTCGAGTCTCGATTTAGTGTATATTTTATTCGGATTTGCTTGGTTTGCATAAACCATATGCTTGATTCAATGTAGTCTCGATTTAGTGTATATTATTTCTGGTCCCCCGCGCCTACACTAAATCGAGACTCGACTGTACTCATTTACAGTACTCATTTTTGAAAGGACTTCTTTATTCTGAGGCACCTCAGTAGGCAAAAAACCCTCAAAAATCCAAATATGAAAACAGAAGAGGCTTGCTTGCTGTGATATGATCAAAACTAGGAGAAAAAAGGATAAAAATTAAGTTTGCGGCTGGCTATGATTATATAAGTAATTTTTAGTTTTTATAATTTTACTCAACCACCTTTCCACGTCTTTAAACTTTTTTAAAAATACTTTAATTAAAAAAGGAACAGAAAAAAAATTGATATTGGCTTGAACAACAATTATAAACCATTTTTCAGTTGCTTTTGTTAGCTGTTTTCATGACTCATATAGGCGTATGACCTACCAATGTAAAGATCTCTTATTTTTCTTTCCAACATATAAACCATTGATTTCATCACTCTTTTACGCTGACTGGAAAAAACTAATTTATTGAAAGAAAAGGATTTTTTTTATACAAATATATATTGCAAACATTTCTCTTTGCTCTTTCCTTTAAAATGGACTGGCAGACTTTAGTCTTTTATACATACTTTCGAGTGGTGTGTTTTAACCTGCAACCATATTGACTCCAGATGCATTAATACAATTGCCAATAAAAGAGTATACCTTTGCAAATATCATTTTTGAATGCACCCCTCTATTTCTAATTTTTTTTGAACATATGTCTAAACTTGATTTCTTAATATATCTATGTATGTTTAACAGGGATATCAAAATCAATAAAGAGCTA
Source organism: Subanguina moxae (assembly GCA_000981365.1). Taxonomy (NCBI): domain Eukaryota; kingdom Metazoa; phylum Nematoda; class Chromadorea; order Rhabditida; family Anguinidae; genus Subanguina; species Subanguina moxae. The sequence goes on from BBSZ01010045.1 coordinate 28,192, forward strand.
AAGTAAATAAGAAAGTAGTTTGCGCAGTATTGACTTATTTTCAATAAATCGTCTGTTTCTTGGTCGATTTTTATTTTTTTTGATCCTTTTTTGTTTTGTTTTATTCCTCTTTCGTACTCAAACAACTTTATTCATCATTCATAGGACCACTTTGTAAAAAGGACTACTCAATTTTATTGGGAAGAAGGGCTGTATAGGGAGGGGAAGGGACAGGTAAGGGGCCACTTTCTAAGGAGGGCCCACTCAGGAAAAGAGAAGATCTTGAACATAGCTTTGTCAACTAGGCTCTGCCGCGTAAAGAAGCTCTGGCATGCATGCTATTTTCATGCACCCAGTGCTGCTTCTCGAGTGATTTTTATCTCAGGTATGGCTGTTTGCGCATCTCAACTCCCGTCGCCTCCGTAAAGGGGCAAGGAGGGCTTGGAGTTGAGATGCGCGCACAGACTTACCTGTGAGATGAATCCGAGCAAGATTCTGGAGAAATAAATGTATTACATGCCTTTTTTGTCATAGTCCAGTGAGAAAAAAATGGTAAAAGGGCAAAAAAGGGTGAAAAAATTGCATAAAAGGAAATTATATTACTTTGGGGACGGAGGGTATAACACATTAGAGCCATCTATCGTTATCACACTTGATAAGAAATTGTAGGGACCATCTGCGTAAATTTATTTATTTATTCCACACCAATTCCTAAATTTTTACTTTTATCTTCCAGTTAATATTTACACAATTCTTACCATGACGTCTTCTCACTACAAGACCTACCGAAAGCCGGCGCCTTCTCAAAATGACTCATGCAAGACAGAAGGAATTTGCACCATGTTCCTCATTAAGGTTGAAAATGGCAAGAAAGCATTTCGATATGATGTTGACATTCTGGTACTGCTTGAAAATAATGCCCCTCCTAAAAAGTTGTCGAAAGGAGCTGATGAGTGAGTTTTTTACTAATAATTAAGCCATCCTCTAGAATCAGACTAATTTTTAACTCCACATGGCTCTTAATTTCGACCCCGCCTACTCTCACAATATACAGGCTGATTCAATTTTTTTGGAACACTTTGAGAGGCCATAACTTTTTTTCCAGGACGAATTTCGACAAACTGTTTTTTGCAATCGCTTCAGCACCTTATAAGAATTTTTCTTGGCATGTCATGCAAAAAAGTAAAAAATTTTGAAAATTGCCTTGGTCCCCCCTGTGGTTTGAAAAATACCAATTTTTCGAAAAATTTATTTTTGGCATTTTGTAGGGCAAAAGTGACTGTTTAGTAAACAGTCAGGTAAACAGTGTTTACCATTTCTAACGTATTCTACCAAGAATTTTAACTGTTTTGAATGAATTTATGAATTTTGAAAATTTGGTATTTTTCACGGCTGTACACCATAATTTAGGCGGTCACTTTGTTACGCCACAAGAGTTTGCATCTATTCATTTTTGAAAGGATTTTTTTCATTCTGAGGCACCCCGATAGGCAAAAAGACCTCAGGAATCCGAATCTGAATACAGAATTTCAAGAAGAGGTTTGGTTGCTGAGATATGATTATGACCAGCCGCAAACTTAGTGTTTATCCTTTTTTCTCCTAGTTTTGATCATATCTCACTCAGCAAGCAAGCCTCTTCTTGAAATTCTGTTTTCAGATTCAAGATTCCTAAGGTCTTTTTGCCCACTAGGGTGCCTCAGTACAAAGAAAATCATTTCAAAAATGAGTATTGTTAATGAGTATATGAAAATTTTTGTGGCGTAACAAGGTGACCGCGTAACAAGTGTACCTCGCAACAAATTTTCGCGTAAATTATGGTGTACAGCCATTTTTCACAGCACAGGGAAACTAAAGAGTTTAAAAACTTTTTACTTTTTTGCATGACGTGATAAAGAAATTCTTATAAGTTGCTGAGGCGATTGCAAAAAACAGTTTGTCGAAATTCGCCCTGGAAAAAAAGTTATGGCCTCTCAAAGTGTTCCAAAAAAATTGAATCACCCTGTATTATTGGACTATTATTGGTCTATTTTTTTGGTATATAGTATTATATTCGATACTTTCAGTGGTCAGCGTGCTCTTAATCGTGCCCTGTGCTCTCGCATCCTCAAGGCTGCGCAAAAGAAGACTAACTGGTTTGGGCTTGGCAAACAATGCCCAATTATTTTCGATAACAAGAGTATTTTGTTCACTCCTGTCGAAATAGAGTCTAATTATGTGATTTTTTTTCTCAATTATTCTCTTTTTTGTGTTAACCATTTTTTTGTTTTCAGGTTGACATAACAATTGCTTTGGATGAGGTGGACGACTTCGTGAGGACTTATTGCAGTAATAGGGCCAGTTTTGCAGTCAACATCGGTCCAACTCGCCATGGAAGTCACGTGTTGGATTTGAATGACATCGCCCAATACGTTTCGCGCGCCTCTCTGGAACAGGAGGATCACTCGTTAAGAACTTTCCTCGAACTGGCTACCAGCCAGCACGCTATTAACAAGTGAGTTTACGCATATTATTGTTTTGTTGCTGAGATAATAGTATTTCCTATTTAGTGATCTCTATACTGCGATTGGTTCTTCAAAACTCTACGAAAGCAACCAGGAACAGAGGATTGGCCATGGAATCGTACTTTGCCCAGGAATAGCGCGTGGCACTCGTGTGGTGCAAAACTTTGACCAGCCAATGCCTGCTCTCGTGCTTGACGGTAGATGTGTTTGAATTAATTTGGGTAAAATAATTAAATTTACTGTTTTCAGCGCAGGTATCGCCTTTTTATGCTGCTCAGCCACTAATAACAACTGTCATGGAGATGAATGGCAAGCGGGCGCCGCAAAGCGAAGAAGATTGGACTCGGACTTTCAACATGCTGAAAGGTAGCTTTTGTCAGCAGCGCTTTTGGTAGTGTAAATTTAGTTCAAAATGCCATATTTTAGACGTTCGTGTTTGTGTCACCTACAACCGCAAAAGATCATTCGGAATAGGCAAATTTACACAGGAAACAGTGGGACGCATCCCGTAAGTTCAATCCTTTTTATGCTTATTTAATGTTTGCATGTACAACCATTGATCTCAGGGCGTTCATGGACGAGAAGTCCAAACGAGAAGTTACTATTTTGGAATACTACAATCAGATAAAGTTTGAGCAATACAAAGTGAGGGTCTGGTAAGGAAAGTTTCTAAGAAAAAGTTGGTACTACTGTACGCCCCCAATCGTTTATGTCCCCCATACCCCCCCCCCCCCAAAAAAAAAAAAAGTATTTGCTTTTCTAGGTACATTGACCATTTAAGAAGTATTTTTTCACCATTTTTAAGGGATTAAAAGCTGTATAGGGAGGGGCAGGGGCAAGTAAACCAAAGTGTAATAGTAATAACGCTTTTGCATACAACTAAGCCTTAGGCTTTGGGTTGGCCAGCGCGCGTTAGCCGTGAACGGCTAAGTCTATGTGAGTCAGAGTGTAATTATTGCGCGACGAAAAAACGGCCGTGACAAAATCATAGGATGTACTTTTAGCTTATAAATATCTGTTCAGTAATCTGAACCTTCGAGGAGTCATTCCGAATACGCCACAAAGAGACCCAAAACAACCAGAAATTTATCCAATGGAATGTCTTGAAGTGATGAGGCATCAGAAAGTGCCTATGGAGAAGACAAGATTTCATAATTCCTTATCAAGTGACCTGATTAAGGTGATTTTATAAATGACTTATGAGTAATAAAGTAATAAAGAATTTCAAATTTAGGCAAACGTGGTTCTGCCGGGCCAAAGAAACAAAAAAATCTTAGAGCACGCCAACAAGCTCGGTATCTTTGATAAAAACAACGCTGTTTTGACTGCTTTTGGAATTACCATTGAGCAGAAAACTTTCAGTGTAAGTAGGCCGTAACTTTTAGAACGCTTTCTTTTTCGAAATCTCTTGGTGTTGCTATAAGCTCACATTTTGTGAGATTCTTTGTGCGAAATATTTACCGATGATCTCACATGTGTGATTTCCTAACACCTGCGAGGAAGCATTTCTGAAATTCTCATATTTTAAAAACCCTCAATAAGAATAGAATTTTCTCGACGATTCAAGTTTCTAGAAGTTGTACGAAGTCTTGAAACATTTCTTGTGGAATTTCGGCCCATTGTTTCACCAATGAAGCCTTTAGCCCAGCAATTGATTATGATACGGATTGTATACATTCTCACTAAACTCCTACGCGTGATAAACTCGACTTTTATTTAACTCCACTATGAACAAACAAACTTTTTACTTAGCTATTATAGATAAAATATAAATATACTGTTTATGAAGTGATATTAGTAACTTACTTGATACGAGTAAACCAAGCATGTTTAGTCTTATTTTAAATGAATGCTATTAAGGTGCCCATCGAGGAGCAGCAGTGTTCGAACTTGAAATATGGCGATGAGATTACTGTTATGCCTAACAAAAAAAATGTGAGTCAAATTATTTCAGTTTTATATTTATCTTTTTATTTTCAGGCCACTTGGAACGCTAAAGCAGCCAAGTATATATCTCCAGCGAAAATTTCCTCATGGATTGTTGTCTATCATGCTCAACATAAAGACATTGTTTTGTAAGTCTAAATTTGGTTTTGGTATTACTGTACTATACGCCCCCCAATCGTTTATGCACCCCAACGCCAAAAAAAAAATCCTAAAAGGGCGAAAAAGTTGCATAAATGGGTTGCAGAAAAATTTCCTAAACCGCAAAGGACTGGCCCAAAATGACTCGCTTTACCGTTTTTAGGATTTTAAAGTAGTTTAGGGAGTATGGTACACGTATAGTGTGGCAGTTACATTTGGGTGGTTATAATACAGTAGAGTCATAATTTTTTAAAATCTCTTGACATATATTCATTTTCAGGTCATTTGTTAATAAGTTTGTGGAAGGCTGCAGGAGCAGAGGAATACAGTTTCTGGCAAATGCTCAGCATGTGAAGTTTGAGGGGCCTCAGAACCAAAAAATTAGACCTATTGATTTTGATGATATTTTTAAGAAATGTGTTTCAAGAAAGGTTGAATTCGTTGTGCTGATTGATTCACTTGCATCTGAAACCCATGGTAGGGCGCACAAATGTGTTGAAAAAATAAATTTTTCGTGTTTGTAGGGGCATTGAAATATTACGAGGCTGTCTATAAGGTGGCCTCTCAGGTATTCTGTTTAAAGTTTCAGTCCCTTTTTAATTCTCTTTAATCTCTTCTTCCGTATTTCAGCACGTCACATTAGAGACGGCAGGAAAAGTTGTTGGGCAGAATCAGGTCAAAACTATAGAGAACATTGTTAACAAGACCAACTGTAAGCTCAATGGGCTCAATTATGTGCCGCTGATAAACGACCTTTCGTGAGTTTTTTTTCGACCATCACTTATCAAAGTTAAGGCTATTTTTCCAGAGTTTGTTATACCCACCCTATCTAAATCACATCAAAATCATTTTTCTCTTGGGTCTTTAACAAACGAAATGTGCAGAAAGCGTTTTTGTGTGTAGAAAACCATTTTCAGTAAAAAAAATGGGTATTACTGTATTATACATCCCCCAATATCTAAGCTAATATAAAAAATTAGGCTACCATGAACCTCTTAAGAAGGCATGCCAATAAAAGTTATAAAGTCAAGCAGAATTCCAAACATGGTGGTCAGTTGATAGTGGTCAGTCAAATAGTGTGGTCAGCCGATATTTTACCGTGTTTGAAGGCGTAAAACACCAAAATACCAATTTTGGACTGATTTAGAAAGGGTCAGTGCAACAAATTTTAGTTGACTATTCTGTTTAGAAGTGCTTACTCGCTTGAAAAAGGCGATATCCTGGTTATTGGCTATGACGTTGCACATCCAAGTTTTGGTTCACTTTACGATCCGTCAGTTGTCGGGGTCAGTTGTAAAAGATTGAAATGTTTCGGCTTATCAAATAACTTGCTGTTTAAATCTTCAGATTTGCGCAAATATGGCACCTAACAAGCACAACTTCGTCGGCGACTACTTTTATCAGGCTTCTTGCAAGGAGTCTGTTGACTCTGACCAACTATTCGAGAGAATCGTCTGGATTCTGTCAACTTTAAAAAAGAATCGGCCCACCAATCGACCCAAGACAGTCATCATTCTTCGAGATGGTTTATCCGAAGGGCAGTTTAAAATGGTATAAAACTGATAATGATGGGTGCTTTTCGGTGTACCCTTTAAAGCCAAACCTACCCTGGATAACCGAAAAGAACCTAATGATTTATTTAGATGTGACAATCCTTGACTAATTCCACTTTTAGGCTGTGCGAGAAGAATTGGCTACCATTCGCAATGCGTTCTCCAGCTGTGGCATAAAAGATGGGCAAGTCCAATTTGTGTTTGTGATTGCCACAAAACGGCATAACAAGCGCTTCTTCTTGGGTCAATTGGGTCAGACGTTGGAGAATGTGGCACCCGGTACTATTATAGATCAAAAGTTTGTGCGTGAAGACGTGCTCGAGTGGTTCCAGCTTCCTCACAAGGCTATTAAAGTAAATTTTTTAATGATTGAGTCTAATAAAAATGTAAATTTTTAGGGAACAGCTCAAGCAGTGCAGTATGGCATACCAGTGAATGAGCCGAATATAAGCAAAAAGGATTTGCAAGCTTTCCTGACTACTCTCTGTTTCAACCATCAGATTGTGAATTGTGCTGTGAGTCTCCCCGAACCAGTCTATCAAGCAGATGAATTGGCGAAACGAGGGTTCAACAACTACGTGACTATGAAGTCATTTTGTCATTTGGTCTGAAGAATGTAAAATAATAAGTTTTTACGTTGCAGAAAAATTGATCCAGATCGTATGCCTATGGATCCAGCTACTAATCAGGTCGATGCTAAGGCCCTGTCTAAAATTCTCTCTTTCAAGGATTCGAGGTTGGAGTCGACAAGAGTAACAGCTTGAAAATACTGCCCATTTGATTTCCCACTTTTTACTGATTAATTACCGTATTTGCGGGCCCCCTAAATTCAAAAAATGTGTTTGTGGCATTTTGTTTTTGACCTATGTTCTGCTAATGTCTTGTGGACATTTTATATACCAAAATTTAGCTTACTATCTAGGCTACATTTTGGTATACAGTAAACTCTCGATATAACAGCCCCCCGATATAACGGCCCCCCGATATAACGGCCCCTTTGGCTTTGTTTGGTTGGCCCACTAATAAAAAACGTCACACCACATATCATGAGCTTTTCCTTTGTATTTGTATTATGAAGCGTTTGTGAAACCACTTTCTAACTTAGCCTCTAGTTTTTTTTTGTTTGAATTGTTTAATAATTCTCATAAAGTCTTGTCTATAATATAAAAAATTTGTTTATAGTAGAATAACATTGTTTATTTTGTAATCAGGCCAGTTTCTATACGATTATTTATTTGCTTATAATAAAAATAGTATTAGATAATCTAATAAAAAATAATCGCCTTTCTAACAATAATAAAAAACAAACAAAATATGGAAAACACAGTCGAACTTCGATGACCCGTCACCCGTGGGAGCTGACGAAAGCTGACGTGTTATCGTGGGGGAGCTTTGCTGGGTTAAAATATTCATATTTATCTCTTCAAAGCTTTATTTCAACAACTCCCACAAATTTCAAATGCTTGCCTTCACAAGTTCACCACTCACTGGAAGATTCAGACTTCTGACTTTTTTGTTTGATAGGACGAGCGCTTCTTCCATTTCATAGTGGATTGCTGGATTGATTCGAGCTCACTTTGCACAGCCACCTTCCTGTACTTAGAAGAAATTTTGCGCTACCACAAATAAATAATTCAGTCATATAAGCGCTCTCAACCCGCCCAAAATTCTTTTTAGCTGAGCTGTGCTAATGGACATAAATTATTGCGTGCATCTCTATGGCAACATACAATGTTCATTGAATTCCTTATAGGCTTAAAACAGTTCCTGCATAAAAAAGTCTATGTCTATTACTAGCAAGAATCATATATTTACAAAGGATGAGCTTGAGAAGCATAACAAATCCTGCGATTTATGGATCTGCTA